>WITN01000870.1:0-35015 GCA_015025155.1 Lactarius quietus | reverse complement strand
GTATCGGGATCCCAAGATGAAGGGGTACCACTTGTGCCGAGGAGGACGAGGCGAGGAAGAAGAGCTGGTGTGGGAGAGTCAAAAGAAAGCCCTTGCTTCCCTGACTACCGAGGAGGCGGAGTTTCAGCTGATCAACAGCGCGCTCGAGACAAGGCTGACGCCCCCGACGGTTTTGAACTAAATATTCCTCCCAGATTCATTAACTTCCGTATGACCGAGAATGGTCACATCACCGTCGCCAAGTACATTCACGTGATGCCTGGCAACAACCCTATTGTCTACGGGTGCATGAAGAAGGGAGGGGAGATCCAACAAGGTGAAGTTCACGCCGCTCCTGATCTCGATGCCGTGGATAACGACCGCCATTATACGCATGACCAAATGCGGTATTTGCGACAGGATTTTGGTGATCGCCATGGGGTCAACTTGGCCATGGGGCAGATCCCTGATCGGTCGCTGTGGGTGGAGGTCCTTCGATACCGGGCTATTACTAGCCGGTACTCCGAACTCGCGGAACGCATTACTGCTCTGGAAAATGAGCAGTATGTGGTCGGTAACGAAGTCAGGAAGTGTACACGTCGGTTGGAGGCGGCTAATGGACTACAGAGGATTATGGATCAAGAGGTTTCAATCAGTTGAGGTGCGACCATTATTCCCTGGGTGTTTGAACGAGGACGTTCTGCCTGAAAAAGGGGTAATGTCACGAGTTGACATGTTACGGACTACTCATCATCATCGTTACGAGGTCTCAGAGTTCGGGATGCTTACTACTTGGTTATGACTACGATAGTAAGCCGTTATTAGTCATGGACAGTTACGCGTCGCCGGCACTTGTTATCGCCGGTGTTTCAGGTATTATTAGAACGGACAATGACTCATTCCTAGGATAGTTGTACTAGGGTTTGGATTCTTAGCTGCGCTTTAAAGCCAGCGAGTAACTGTATATAAATCGTGTAGTAAAGACCAAGGCTCTCTAGCTTGGTCTTCTTGAATCATCACCATCATCGTCTTCTTGTCTTCTTCCAATCTATCGATTGAAGTTTATCCCTCGGGATACCCTAGTGTCTACCAAGCGACCTAGTGGCAGTGCAACTTAGCTAAGTTGCCCGTGTTTGTCAAGATTCATCCATACACTTGAGTATCACACCACAGATCGGTTCAAGTCGAACCAGCGTTAGGTGATAACGCTACATTCTGGCAGTTGTAACACTGCGTTTGGCTGTGGTCCCGCTTGAACTGTCTTTGTATGAACCCCCCTCGGGGTGGAAATGGCGGTTGCGGGGGTCTAGCATTCCTGGGATGGTTTGCTATGATGTCTTCTGCCCCTGCCAATCATCCTCGTACGCGATCTGCGGATGTGTCCATTCGGTCGTCGTTCTGAAGTGGTGCTAGCAACTTAGCTAGTGCTCCTCCTGTGGCTCGCCCTGGTTTGAAGGCGTCTAGATTCCCCCGGACCGTTTGCATATGGATCCACTTCTGTTGCCTCTTCAGGGCGGATTCTCTCCATTCTTCATAGTTTCGGGGATCGTCATGTTGGTACATGGTCTCGTATAGTGCGCGCGGTAGTCCTTTGGTGAAGTACTTGAGTGTTTGCTCCGCGTTGATGTTGTATCCCGCATGTCGAACGAGTTGTTCGAATTGTGCGATGTAGTCGTCGATTTTTCCATCCTTCATGTGAATACCAGCGTCGAGCTGGGCTTGTGCTCGTTCTTTGCTGAGGACGTTGCCGAATTGTCTTTGAAAGGCGTGGAGTAGATTCTCCCACAGCCTGTTGTCGAATTGGTTGGTGCCCGTGGCGACTTCATTGACGAGCCATCGGCTTGCCGACATGACCCATTGGTTAACTGCGTTTCCCTGGATGTATGTGAGAAACAACATAGCTTTTTGATATTTATTCAGCATAGCTGAATGGTTGGCGTTGACTCCTGCGTAGACCTCCCATTGGAGGATGAACGCTTCGGCTTGTGATCTGCTTCCTGTGAATGTAGGTGGGGGGTTTCCAATGAACTTGTCATTTCCCCCTTGTGCGTTGTGGGCTACTGCAGGCCCTCCTAGAGGTGGTCCTCCTCCTCCACCTGGCGGTCCTCTTCCTCCACCTGGCGGTCCTCCTCCTCCACTTGGTGGTCTTCCTCCTCCACCTGGCGGTCCATTATCCCGTGGTCGTAAAGGTGGGAACGGCCTATTCTCGGGTGATGGTACCCTGTTACGGTTGAGCCGAAACTCGTAGAACATTTCTGTTCCTTCAGGGATGCTTGGTGCGTCGGGGACGTCCGGTCCCATTGCTCGGTGAGCGGCTTCCACGTCTTCTGGTTGTAGTTGTTGAACGTGACCTGTCTGCTCGTTTATGACAAGTCGGGGTGGCGAAACTTCTGTTTGAGTAGTCATGTAGCTGTATGGTATCCCTCTGATTGGTTCGGGGATGTGTAACTCAGCTGTTCACGCGGCTAGTGCGTCTACCTCCAGTGATTGCACTGCGATTTCCTCAGGTTCCACTATTTCACTTCGTGGGGTTGGTGACCTTTCGCTGGTACGGCTCGATGCTGCTGGTGTTACTGATCGTAGTTGGAATTCAGTCCGTGGTGGTTCCGAATCAAGAGTGTTGTCCTGTTGGCCGTCTATGGGCCCTTGTTGGTCGATTGGTCGTGCGTCTGTCAGCGGTATGTTAATGTTTAAGTCGTCGGCCGCTGGTCGTGTTGCTTCGAAATAGCTGTTGGTGTTGCTCCACCTAAGCTCGACCCAGCAACAGCGTTCCCTGTTGAATACTACGGGATGATATCGCTGTGCGGTAGCTGCTTCTGCGTAGTATCCTGTGTTGTTTTCGTCGGATCTTCTTGTGTCCGGTATGTGTCGCCACCTTACTCGTCCAACGAGGTAACGGGCAGGTGCGTCTTGTTCCCTTGAGTCGATGCGATAGGGGACAAAGTCCCAACCGTCTTTGGTATTGATAGTTGCCACGGCGTTCGATTCAGTAGAGCTTGGATTTAATGTTACGTGCGGGCAGCACGTGAGCCTGACTTAGGCGACTAAGGGATGAACGCGGTGACTTAGCAAATTCCTGACTCTAGCGCGAAGGCAGAGTATCATCTCAACGCTCGAAGGCGGAGTTCTTGCTTTGTCGTGTAGACACGAATCGCGACCCCGAAGGATGAGAGAGAGAGAGAGAGAACACGGCTTCAGATAACAAGTCGAGAGTGATACAAGAAATCCAAGCTATCGACTACAACAGTCGATAGCTTCCTTATAACCTATTCGCGCGATCCGCCTTCGTCAGCGAGAACGCCACTACTACTACTCTGCTGGGTAATCGTCCACGGAGATACAGTCAGCGTATCGTAAGTCATCAGTCAGCCATCAGTCATCGATCAGTAATGCGTCAGTCAGCCATCCGTATAGTACAGTAAGTGTCCCCTTGATCACGCCCCCTCGGTTATCGGTTAGGTCAGATACCTACTATGACCCGGGACGTTACACTGACAAAACCTTGACAAATCTATAACAAAAGGCAATCAAAAATCTCATTTTGTGCAACACAAATTTCAATTATGATAATTACATATTATTAGCCCAAATTTGTGCCACAAAATGAAGCTGGAATGATATGTGTTGACATAGTTTTGTCAAATTCTTTTGTAGCTACAAAAAATTTCAATTTTTTAATATGTTTCACTTAGAATTAGATTAGAAAAATTATAAATGTGAATGATGTCTTCCATGTGCAAATAGCATAACAAAATGTTAGAATATTTTTCTCATCTTTCTAATTATTTCACATGAAAATTTAAATAAGTACCAGTCAAAATTATATCAAGATGATTTTGTATGGTAAATTTTGATTTGATTATAATATGATGTTATAAACTTTCCTAAATCAACATTTTTAATTTTAGCACCATTTTTCATGAAGGAAAATCATATCAAAATCATATATGAAGTATCACAATATTTCTTAGCTTTTTGTGGGAGCATTTTACTAGACAATATATAATATTTTTCAACTTCTAAGAAAAGGACTAGGAAACATATAAAATTCTACAGTTTAAAATTATTATATATTGTCTAGTAAAATGCTCCCACAAAAAGCTAGGAAATATTGTGATACTTCATATATGATTTTGATATGATTTTCCTTCATGAAAAATGGTGCTAAAATTAAAAATGTTGATTTAGGAAAGTTTATAACATCATATTATAATCAAATCAAAATTTACCATACAAAATCATCTTGATATAATTTTGATGATACTTATTAAATTTTCATGTGAAATGATTAGAAAGATGAGAAAAATATTCTAACATTTTGTTATGCTATTTGCACATGAAGACATCATTCACATTTTTAATTTTTCTAATCTAATTCTAAGTGAAACATCTTAAACAATTGAAATTTTTTGTAGCTACAAAAGAATTTGACAAAACTATGTCAATACATATCATTCCAGTTCCATTTTGTGGCAAATTTTTTGGGCTAATAATATGTAATTATCATGATTGAAATTTGGGTTGCACAAAATGAGGGATTTTTGATTGCCTTTTGTTATAGATTTGTCAAGGTTTTGTCAGACACAAAAGCCAGATTTCCATTCAGTGCCATTGCTGCAATGCCAACTCTAAAATCCTTGTCAATAAGCGAGTGTTTGAGCGACACACTCATAATTTCACTGATCACTTGACCAGAGTCTCATCTCTGAATCTTGACTTGAAAGGGGATATCAACTGGGACAAACTGAGTAATCCAGGTTGGAATGGATGGTCTGCCGACAAACATCAGAGGTGTAATGTTTCCACTGAACATTGATCCGACTTGGATCCGATGGGTCTTCCTTGCTTCAACACTGAGCAAAGCGCACGGCTTCTGAACTCAGGAACGACTTGTAAAGGGGAAATAACCAATAAGGTCCCCTAAGACTGCCTAGCTTGAGGTTTGTTACAAGGTGGCAACGCCTAACACTTAAGTTGGCAACAAGATAGTCACAATGAACAATGACTCTGCTATAAGACTGTCTGAACTTCCTGAGAAGAGTACAGGTGGATTTCAAGACAACTAAGCTAGCGAACCATAGCACAACTTGTATAGTATTTACAGTAAGTGTCCATCAAGATATGAAGCCGACACATATAGTATGAGTGATGATCACAAAGGATGACTCACACATCAATAAGCGAATGTCTAATCACATTAGTAAGCGAATGAGTAAGTGAATGTCCAAGCATCACAAAGCATGAATAAGTGCATGACTAAGTGACACTAGGCAATCAGTAATCACAATGATAAGCATAAGGGGAAATGTCATCCACAACAGTCAGCCATAAATGCGTCAATAAGCAATGGCTCGGCGCTAACACAGGTGCTCCTTGGACTAATCCATCTTGAACACATACCCGAAAGGGGATCAAACCCAGCCCGCTGGAATACTGTCCAACATCAAGCCATGGCCCGCTGGAGTCCGTTCCAACATCAAGCCGCTGGTCTTACACCACGCAATCGCAATCTGTCATCGTTGGTCGCCTTCAGGACACAACTGTCTTCCGCCAAGTTCCACTGGCTTCTTCCAACGTCCCCTGAGTTATGGGTTAGGTCAGATACGTACTGTGACCTGGGACAATCCTTCTACACCGCGAGTCCCATGACTTATCGATTAGGTCAGCTCCATGACCTGGGACTTTGTCACATGACCGTGTCACGTGACCCTCATTCGTCCTGCAATAACCTTCCTGCCAGCATCTGGGGTTCTACCGTGAGTTATCATGTTACTCACGAGCTGGCGGACTTTGCACGCCTCTTCATAGGCTAGGTAGCTGTCGTCTTCTGCCGCTACGAGTGCGCATACGGCCTCTTCCTCTTCGATGTCCTTTTGATCACGTTCCCCCCAGGTATGCACCTCTGGGTAATCATGGCAGTTCTTCTAGTGTTCATGGAGGCATTGGCGTTGCTTGCTGACTTTGGCAGGTTGAGCAGGGTCTGAGCGTAACAAGAGGAGGTGTGTTATGATCGGCCATGCGTGTCACCTATGTTGACCGTTCGGCCTGAACTTTTGTCACAGCGTTTTACATCATATGGACTATCATTGGGACCATTTTCACATTATATCTCATACTTCCCACCCCCGCGCGCCTTCTTGACCTCCTGACCCTCTTCTTATCATTTCCATGCTTCTATCTTGTTCGATACTGTTCCATATGGCATCATACTTATACTGATACTAGTAGTATTGGTGGCAATCCTAGTAGTACAACTACTAGTAGTGGTGCATCCCTCTTTGTATATAACATGTACCTGTAACGGACTAAGACCTTAGGTCTGAGTTCTTGAATCTTATCAACTTCACACTGTCATGAACCCCAGGCTGCATCCAAGTCCAGTCGACTTGTCAGCTCCAACCTTCCTCTCTACGACAATTGGAGATACTTTGTATCAACTCCATTGCTTGTATATTCACGACTCCGCCTAGGGTAATACCCTACACTCTCGCATACTGTCGGTGCCATATCCACGACCCTCATCGGGGGAGGTTTGGCAGTCGCTACGAAGACATCGACACCAGAACCCCTTGCATAATTGGTACTCCACGCTCGTCGCTCAAGTCGAGCCAATACGTCCAGTCGAACGTAACATTAACTCAGACCTCTCCTCCGCCGTGGCGTACCCAACAAACGAACGACTCGAGCGCAGAGGTGAACGAAATGTCCCTATCAGGTTCCTCAAGGGAGCATCTTGGAAGGATGACCCAGACGCTACATGCTCTGGCTATTTTGCCTATAGCCAATTTGAGAAGATCAATATCCCCGTTGAGTTTGACTTCACCACTCTCGAGTGGGGAACCGCCCAATGAAGCCAACGAAGTGGTGACTGGAAAATCACCTGACCACCTGATTCCCTCCATCAATTACAGTTATCCATCCCTGAACCAGAGAAGGTTGACTGATATGAGTGGGGTCCCATTGACGGACAGCCTGACAGTGCACCAGAAGAATGACTACAATTCACATCAGATGCAGGAGACGAATCAGACGAAGACGTCAAAATTCCCATTACATCACAACAAGAGGATGAAGAAGCAAAGCTTGCTCAATTGGCTGAACACGTACCCACGCAAGTTTCCACAACCCGAACCCGTACTATCTCCGGCCTACCTACGCTGGCTTATACAATGTCACAAATTGCAACAACTACCACTATCAATCCAGCGACTGTATTGGGCCGAACTGCTCGATTTGGAGTACCCCCGGGACCTCCGCCAGGAGGAGAACCAAGCGGAGGAGGAGGAGGAGGTGGAGGCAATCCTCAACCAGGAGGAAACCCACCTCCTCATTTCAGTCCTCTACCCAGAGGAGGAGGTGACCCCGATCCAGGACCACCCTATGGAGGGCCTGGAGGAGGGGGAGATATGGGAGCCGGAGGATGGGGAACTAATGGAAAGTTAGTCGGCAATGAACCCCAAAGCTTCAATGGGGACCGCGACAAAACCGAACAATTTCTCCTTGAATGGAATATCTATCGGGGACTCAACTGGAATGCCAACACTTTGCAACGACCTTTCACCCGCACTATGCTCTTTTTATCTTATATCAAAGGAGAACATGTCGTCGAATGGACCGGAGCTCAAGTAACGTGGCTCCACGATCAAATCGCAGGAGGAGCTTGTATAGGGGACGAATACTTATGGGTCACGGTGCTTGATCAGTTCAAGGATGCGTTCATCAACACTATGATGGCGCAGAAGTCCAAGAATGAACTCAAAACATATCGCATGAAAGACGGAAAGTTCGACGAATATGTAGCGGGGTTCAAGAAGCTCACACAACTCGCAGGACACAACCTGCAGGAATCAGCAGTTATCGAAATGTTTGCAGGAGGACTCCCAAACGCACTCCACAAGAAAATCATCGAATTTGGAGATCACCTCATCAGCTTCAAAGATTGGGTGGACGAGGCACGCAAACAACACCAAAAGTACCTGTACCTCTCTAGCCGATTCCAGAACGATGCCAAAAAGAAGTTTACAAAACCACAGTGGCAGCAAGCGTTGAAGAAGAAAGATGATAACGCGATGGATACTTCCGCAGGGTGCACTCGGGCTAGGGCGGCACTTACCAAAGACAAACGAACGCAGTTAATGACTGAAGGAAAATGTTTCCGTTGTCGCAAGATGGGACACATGAGCCGTAACTGCCCTTCAAAACCACAAACATCCCAAGCCTGAGCTAGCTCTCAGGAGGAAGATGCCCATGAACAAAGCGCTAAAACTAAAGAAGATAAGAAGCCAAGTGCTCGGGATCTAGTAGCAGCCATCAAAGAATTAGAAGACAATTACAAGGACCGACTCATTCAGGAAGTCTTCATGGGGAAGGATTTTTCCTAAGCTCGCACCCGACAGCCTGGGCAAGAGCTATTCGCGCACTTTGTAATTCTGTGTATATTACTCGCTATCAAAGTATGAAAATTCCGGTTTCATTCCAAACACAAAGTGCAATGGCTGACAAAAAGATACTAGTAGACTCAGGGGCAACTGATAATTTTATCGACCCTCAATTAATCAAAAGACTCAGACTAGGAACCCAACGATTGGACAAACCCCGAAAGATCTGGAACATTGACGGGACCAATAATCGAGCAGGGATGCTGACAGACTATGTAGATCTGGAAGTTCAGACAGGGAGGCAAGAAAAGCAAATGCGATTCCTCGTTACGGATCTAGGGCTCGAAGATCTCATCCTAGGATACCCCTGGCTATCCACGTTTGAACCCCGCTTCCATTGGAGGAGCAGTACCATTGATACGACCTTTTTACCAGTGGTGGTACGCTCCCTAAACTGGAGGAATCTTAGGATTCAACCCACGATCATGAGAATCTATACCACCGCTCTCTCAGATCATGAAAAAGATCAGATCATACAACAATTAGAAGAAGAATGTAGCAGTCCTGCGACCATCGTGAGTGACTTAGCCCAAGCAGCCGCAATTCCACAGTCCAAAGAGATACTGGCAGAGTACCAAGAGTTTGCAGCTGTATTCGATGAAGAACAGTCGCAGAAATTTCCCCCGTCCAGGGAATGGGATCACGCGATTGAACTCAAAGAAGGAGCACCCAAGGCAATCAATTGTAAACCGTATCCCCTGACCGGAAGTGAGGATGAAGCTCTCAAAGAGTTTATCGCTACCCAACTGCAGAAAGGATACATCAGACCGTCCAAATCGCCGTACGCATCGCCCTTCTTCTTTATCAAAAAGAAAGATGGGAAACTTTGACCGGTGCAAGATTACCGCAAACTTAATGAATACACGATCAAAAACAAATATCCGCTCCCACTAATTCCTGAACTCATTGCACAAGTAAAGGATGCACATATCTTTACGATGTTCGATGTTCGATGGGGATATAACAACATCCGAATTAAACAAGGGGACGAACACAAAGCGGCATTCAAAACCAAATACGGTCTATTTGAACCAACGGTCATGTTCTTTGGACTGACAAACTCCCCCGCCACATTCCAGAACATGATGAATCATATCTTCCATTCAGTACAAGACGAACACACGTCCCAAGGGACAGAAATTATTATTTATATGGATGACGTACTCATTGCAACGGCGACCACCCTTCAAAGTCATCGGATTGCAGTCAAGGATGTCCTCAAAGTATTCCAAGAAAACAACTTGTACCTCAAACCAGAAAAGTGTACATGGGAGGCGTCTCACATCGATTATCTGGGGCTAATCCTTGAAAAGGGGGTGACACGTATGGACCCCGTCAAAATTTCGGGTATTCAGGATTGGCCGACACCTACTAATCTGAAACAAGTGCAATCGTTTCTGGGCTTTTGCAATTTCTACCACCCTTTCATTTATCAATTCGCGCTTCTGGCATGACCCCTTAACAACTTGACCAGGAAAGACCACACATGGACTTGGGGTACACAACAACAACAAGCATTTGAGACGCTGAAGCAATGAGTTACATCAGAACCAGTACTTCTCCAACCCGATTTGGGAAAGCCATTCAAACTTGAGGTGGACACATCAGGGTTCGCCCTAGGGGCAGTTCTGACTCAACGAGGACCCGATCAAAAACAACATCCCGTAGCATATTACTCCAGCACTCTATCGGAAGCCGAACGAAATTATGACATTTACGACTTGGAACTCCTAGCGATAGTAAAAGCTCTTAGACATTGGTGTCAATACCTAGTGGGGTCACCACATCAAACAACAGTATATACAGATCATGCAAACTTACAATACTGGCGAGCACCTCAAAGGATCAGCCGACGCGTAGCTCGAGAGGTACTAGAGCTATCAGAGTATAACATCGCACTCAAACATATCGCCAGACAAACCAATGGACGAGCTGATGCTCTGTCAAGACGACTGGACTATGGACAGGGAGAAGATGACAATCGTCAAGTCACAGTATTGCTGGACCATATGTTCCTAAACAACACACACACCCTCAAACTCACGCCATCAGAACAATCTGATCAGGATTCTCAAATCATAAAACCCTGGATTGCCGCCCACAATCTGAAACAGGAAAGAGGAGTGTGGTACAAAAAAGGACGTAAAGTGATCGCCGCTGATAAGGAATGACGCAAGGCGATTATCAAAGATCATCATGACCCACCAGTGTTTGGACATCCAGGAATCTCACGAACCACGCACCTCGTAGGATAGAACTACTGGTGGCCGCAGATAACTCAAGATGTGTATCAATACGTACGAGGATGCACCGAGTGCCAGCGACACAAGGTTAATACTCAAGCGCGAAAGGCCCCCTTGTCACCTATTACCCCAGTACCGGAAGCACTCCCATTTCAAATGGTAGCCATGGACTTTATCGTTAAGCTCCCTGAGTCAGAAGGATGTGACTCAATACTAACCATAACGGATCATGACTGTACTAAAATGGCTATTTTCATCCCCTGTCAAGAAACCATCAATGCAGAAGGAGTGGCGCAACTCTATTTCCGACACGTGTTTCCTCGATTCGGTCTCCCGAACAAAGTCATTAGCGATCGAGACCCAAGATTCACGTCCAAGTTCATGAAAGCACTCTGTAGCCAATTGGGGATCCAGCAAAACATCTCAACCACATTTCACCCACGAACTGACGGACAATCTGAAAGGACTAACCAGTGGCTTGAACAGTACCTTCGATTCTGGGTTAACCAACAACAAGACAACTGGTGTCACTATCTACCATTGGCAGAATACGCTCATAACTCATGGAAAAACGAGACTACCCGTATGTCCCCATTTCAGATCCTTATGGGACACAACCCTAGGGCACGACTTACGGAAAGTATGTCACTGATGCCTATCATCACGCAACGCGCCGAGCAATGGAAACAAGCACGAAAGGGGGCTGAAGAAGCAATAAGACAAGCGCAAGATCGTTGGGTGCAAGCTAGGCATCAGGGGCGAACTTTCAAAGAACAAGAGATGGTCTGGTTAGAAGGGCGCAACCTATGCCTAGATCAACCATCAGTCAAGCTAGCCCCGAAGAGGCATGGACCGTTCTGAATCATCAAGGCACTATCACCGGTCAACTATCAATTGAGCTTACCACCCCAGTGGAAGATTCACAATGTGTTCCATATTGATCTCCTGACCCCTTATCGCGAAACAGAATTCCATGGGCGAAATTTTGAAAGGCCACCACCTGATCTGATAGATGGAGAAGAGGAATATGAAGTGGAGCGAATTCTGGATTCGAGACGGCATGGACAAGGGCGCAAGCTTCAATACTTTGTTAAGTGGAAGGGATACCCTGATGCGGAAAACCAGTGGGTCAACTGGGATGACATGAGCGTGGATGAGGCAGTAGAGGAGTATAGGCGAAATCAAAACGACACACATATAAGGAGGCTGCATACTACCGCCAATTCCCCAGACCCTAGCATGACAACTTCCCCAGATGACCTCAGTATCACCGCCGTCAACCCCTCCTCTCCCCAACCAACAACCCCCGTGTAACGTCCCGGGTCATGGTATGTATCTGACCTAACCCATAAGTCATGGGACGTGGGAGGAGAGCCTGGAACATAGCGGATTGAGCACGGTAAGGGGGATGACGAGTCGCTCCCTAATACTTACCAATACGTGGACGATTACTGATACGATGACTGAGGTGATTACGGATACGATTACTGTACGATTACTGAGCAGACGTGGACGATTACACAGCATAGGAGTAGTGGCGGTCTCGCTGACGAAGGCGGACTGCAGCAGAGTACTATATAAGGAAGCTATCGACTGTTGTGGTCAATAGCTTGGATTTCTTGTATCTTTCTCATCTTGTTATCCAACGTTGTGGTTTCCTCTCTCTCTCTCGCCTCTTGAGGCCGTGTATCAACAAACCAACAAGCAAGACTCCGCCTTCGTGCGTTGAGACGATACTCTGCCTTCGTGCGTTGAGACGATACTCTGCCTTCGTGCGTTGAGACGATACTCTGCCTTCGTGCTAGAGACAAGGACATTGCTGAGTCACCGCGTTCACCCCTTCGTTGCCTAAGTCAGGCTCACGTGCAGCTCGCACGTAACATTAAATCCAAGCTCTTCAATACCCATCGAACGCCGTGGCGACTATCAATACCAAGGACGGCTGGGACTTTGTACCCTATCGCATCGATTCCAGAGAACGAGACACACCTGTTCGTTACCTTATAGGACGAGTAAGGTGGCGATACATACCGGACACCAGAAGATCCGAAGAAAACAACACAGGATACTACGCAGAAGCAGCTACCTCACAGCGATATCATCCCGTAACATTCAACAGGGAACGCTGTTGCTGGGTCGAACTCAGGTGGAATAACACCAACCACTACTTTGAAGCGACAAGACCAGCAGCTGACGACTTACACATCAACATACCATTGATCGACGCGTGACCAATTGATCAACAAGGACCAATAGACGGTCAAGAAGAAGAAAACCTTGATTCGGAACCACCAAGAACCGAATTTCAACTACGAGCAGCAACACCGGCTGCATCAAGCCATACTAGCGAACGATCGCCAACCCCACAAAGCGAAGGAGCAGAACCTGAAACAATCACAGTGCATTCACCAGAAATAGACGCACTTGCCACGCAAACAGCTGAGTTGCATATTCCCGAACCAATTCGGGGAATACCATATAGCGCCATGACAACCCAAACAGAAGTATCACCACCCCGACTTGTCATCAACGAGCAGACAGGTCACATCCAGCAACTGCAACCAGAAGACATGGAAGCCGTTAACCGAGCAATGGGACCAGATATCCCCGACGCACCAAGCATCCCTGAAGGAACCGACATGTTTTACGAGTTCCGACTCAACCAAAACAGAGTACCATCACCCGACAACAGACCATTTCCACCCAGAGGAGGACCACCAGGAGGAGGACCACCCAACGGCGGATGGGCACAAGGAGGAGGAGGACCGCCCCCAGCGGGACCCCCAGCAGGACCTGCGATAGCTAACCAACAAGGAAGCGACAAATTCATTGGCAATCCGCCGCCAACGTTTACAGGGAACAGATCCCAAGCCAAGTCATTCATCCTCCAATGGGAGGTATACGTGGGAGTCAACGCCAACCACTCCGCTATGAGAAACAAATATCAAAAAGCTATGTTGTTTCTCACATACATACAAGGAAATGCGGTTAACCAGTGGGTAATGTCCGCAAGCCAATGGCTCGTCAATGAGGTGGCCACGGGAACAGACCAATTCAACAACAGGCTATGGGAAAACCTCCTCAACGCCTTTCAAAGACAATTCGGCGACGTCCTCAGCAAAGAACAAGCCCAAGCTCAGCTTGATGCTGGAATACACATGAAGGATGGAAAAATCGACAACTTAATCGCGCAATTCGAACAGCTGGTTCGACACGCGGGGTACAACATCAATGCCGAACAAACCATCAAGTACTTCACGAAAGGACTACCACGAGCATTGTATGAAACCATGTATCAACATGACGATCCCCAAAACTACGAAGAATGGAGAGATTCTGCCCTGAAAAGGCAACAGAAGTGGATCCACATGCAGACGGTCAGGGGAAATTTGGACGCCTTTAGGCCGGGACGGACTTCAGGAGGAGCACTAGCTAAGTTGCTCGCACCACTCCAGAATGATGACAGAATGGACACATCTGCAGACCACGTACGAGGACGGCTGGCTGGAGCCGAAGACATCATAACAAACCACTACAGGAACACCAAACCCCCGCAACCACCATTTCCACCACGAGGGGGGTTCATCCAGAGACAATTCAAACGAGACCACAGCCAAACGCAGTGTTACAACTGCCAGAAGATGGGTCATATCAGTCGCGACTGTAGGCAACCCAGAAGGCGCCGCGACGCGCAAACACGCGCCACTGAAACCGCGCCAACTAAAGAAGAAAAGGCGGCGGAATGGTTACGAGGAGTAGCAGGAGACGATGAAGAGGTGAAGGACCTGGTCCTACAACAATTAATGGGACAGGATTTTGGAAATGCCTAAACCCGGCGGCCTGGGTAAGGGCAATACATTGTAACTCCGTGTATATTATGCGCTACCGTTCTATGAGAGTACCAGTGTCTATTCGCACAAGTTACAACATGGCCGACATCAAAGCATTAGTGGACTCAGGAGCCACTGATAACTTCATACATCCAAACTTCGTCAAAAGGATGGGATTGGGACAGCGGGCATTAGATAAGCCAAAAAATATCTACAACATCGACGATACCACTAATAAAGCGGGGCAGATCACACACTACCTCACGCTTAATGTGGAAACAGGGAAGACAAGGAGAGAGATGAGATTCCTCATCACCGATATCAGAAAAGAAGACGTCTCGTTAGGATACCCCTGGCTTGCCACCTACGAGCCAAGGTTCAGCTGGCGCCACGCCACTATAGATGAGAAACAACTCCCTATAGTGTTGCGATCGATTAACCCAAACGACAGGAAAGCAGTATTGGCAAGACTACTAACGGAAGAAAAAGACGACGCGAGGGTGTCACGAACATTCACAATGGAAACAAAAGAACAAATCGTGACAACCCTAGAAGAACAAGTATACGGACGAAGATCAGCAGTAGAACTCGCGGTGGATGCCAAACAGTACACCGCGGAGGTCAAAATACCAGCAAAATATCAACGCTTCGCGAAGGTATTTAGTGAAGAAGAATCGAAGTGGTTTCCGCCAAAAAGGAGCTGCGACCATGCAATCGAATTCAAAAAAGGAGTGCCCGACGTCATAGACTGCAAAGTCTACCCCATGACAAGAACCGAAGATGCGGCACTGGACGACTTCATCGACGAACAAATAGAAAAGGGATACATCCGTCCCTCCAAGTCCCCGTACGCATCATCATTCTTCTTTATCAAAAAGAAGGACGGGAAACTACGACCCGTACAGGACTATCGACGAATCAACGAGTGGACAATACGGAATCAATACCCACTTCCCCTTATTGATGACCTTATCAGAGACCTGGGGGGAGCTCAAATATTCAGCAAATTAGATGTTCGCCAAGGGTACAACAACATACGTATCAAGGAAGGGGATGAACACAAAGCCGCGTTCAAAACACGACGTGGACTTTTTGAACCAACCGTCATGTACTTTGGGCTGTGTAACTCGCCAGCAACGTTCCAAAGCTTCATGAACGAAATATACCGACCTACGATAGCAAAACACGAACACAATGGGATGACCATTCGGGTCTACATGGATGACATCGCAATAGCCACAAAACGACAGGAAAACACGACCTCTTCTTCAAACCGGAAAAATGCGTATTCAACGCGTCTAGCATTGATTACCTGGGGGTAATCCTTGAAGAGGGGGTAACACGTATGGATCCTATCAAAATTTCGGGCGTTCGCGACTGGACATCTCCTACATCAGTTAAGGACGTACGATCTTTCCTTGGCTTTTGCAACTTTTACAGGCAGTTTATCAGGGGCTTTGCAAACATTGCCAAACCATTGAATGAACTAACGCGCAAGGACGAACCATGGCAATGGACTACAAGACACCAAGCAGCATTCGATACACTCAAACAACGGGTCACGACAGAACCCATACTAGCACACGCGGACCAGACACAACAATTCGATCTGGAAGTAGATGCGTCAGGATTCGCAGTAGGAGCAGTGCTACTACAAAAGAAATCAGACGGGAAACGACACCCTGTGGGATACTACTCAGCAACACTCAATGCCGCCGAACGAAACTATGACATCTATAACCTGGAGTTGTTGGCTATCATAAAAGCATTGAGAAACTGGAGACATCTGCTAGCTGGATCCTCACACAAAGTACGCATATTCTCGGACCATCTCAACCTTCGTTACTGGCGAGATCCTCAGAAAATCAGCCGACGAATCGCTAGAGAAGTACTGGAACTGGCAGAATACAACTTTGAAATACACCATGTCAAAGGAACTGCAAATGGAAGGGCCGACGCACTCTCACGACATACCGACTATGATCAAGGAGAGAAGGACAACGAGAACGTCACAGTTCTACCAGACAAACTGTTTGTACGAACAATTGACACCCAACCACAACAGGACGAGCAAAGGATACGCAAGTGGGTCGATCCCCATAAATTAACCAAAGCAGACGGACTTTGGTGGTACCAAGGACAAAGACTAGTTGTCACGGGAACATCAGGGGAAATTAGAGAAGTAATCTCTACACATCACGATCCCCCTATTCACGGACACCCAGGAATAAACCGAACAACACAAATGGTGGAACGTCACTATTGATGGCCTACAATGAAACAAGACATCGCTGAATACATATGAGGATGCGCAGAATGCCAACGATGCAAAGTCAACACACAAAGAACAAAGGCGCCGCTACAACCAATATTCCCAAAACCCAAAGCAACGCCATTTGAAGTAGTAGTGCTCGACTTCATCACCAAACTCCCGACGTCCAGGGAGTACGATTCCATACTCACAGTCACTGATCACGACTGCTCAAAAGCATCGATATTCATACCGTGTAAGGAAGAAATATCGGGCGAAGAAACAGCAGCCCTATACGCCAAACATGTAGTCGCACAATTTGGCCTACCGACAAAACTAATCAGCGATCGAGACCCCCGATTCGCGTCCAAATTTACAAGAGAACTATGTCGAATTCTGGGAATACAACAGAATATTTCGACTGCCTACCACCCACGGACGGACGGACAATCGGAACGAACCAACCAATGGCTGGAGCAATACCTCAGACTCTGGGCCAACGAAAGACAAAACAACTGGGCTGATCATCTTGCACTAGCTGAGTTCGTGCATAACAATTGGGTTAACGAATCCACACGCGAAACCCCGTTTAGGTTGCTGATGGGATATCACCCACACACTAATTGGACGGATAAAAGATCACCCATACCACAGGTCACGGCCAGACTAGAACAATTGAAAGAGATAAGACACCAGGCACAAGATCAGATGCGCCGAGCGCAACAGTCATGGGTCAAACATCGTGACACCCCTAAATATCAGATAGGAGACAGGGTATGGCTAGAGGGACGTCATCTACGAACCAACCAGCCAACCACAAAGCTTGCGCCAAGAAGACATGGGCCGTTCAGGATTGTCCAGGTGATGTCTCCTGTCAACTACCGACTCGAACTTCCCACACAGTGGAGCATCCACGACGTTTTCCACACAGATCTTCTCACACCTTACAAAGAAACGCTGATTCACGGCGCAAACTATCAGCGCCCACCACCAGAACTGGTAGAAGACATGGAAGAATACGAGGTCGAAAAGGTACTAGACTCAAGAAGACACGGACGAGGGCGCAAGCTCCAATACCTTATCAAATGGAGGGGCTACCCAGACTCGGACAACCAGTGGGTCCCGTGGGACGACGTCCATGCGGAAGCAGAGATAAGGAAGTTCAGGCAGTCTAACCCAAATGCCGAAACTCACATAAAAGCAGCAATGGTTAGACAGGCAAGGACATCAACCCCCACTGCAATGGCACATGTCCCGAACACCATCATCACCCTTGACTTCCCGCCCGTCGACGCTCTCACCACTTACGACACCACCAACAACGTGGACGACCCCTTCTGTTCTGCCCTCGAACATGTCAGAGCAGTTGCAGAGCAAGACCGAGATGAACGAGAGCAGCAAGAGCGAGACCTGGCCGAGGCTCGCCGGCGATTCCCCACACCTGCAAGCGGAAGAGTGGAGACAGATGAGGAAGGATTACGGGCTGTTGAAGGAGGTAATGACATCATGGCGACTGGATCAGGTGACGAAGATGACGCTGAAGGAGAGACGGATGATGTCACGATTCCACTAATCGCTGGTTCGACTTGAACCCAAAGGCTTTCCTGTTATCATCTCTAAGCCAAGTGCACGGCTTGCAACCTAGGAACTACTCTTAAAGGGCGAATAACCACTGATGGTCCCCTTATACGACATCACTTGAAGGTAACTCTTGACACAAGTGAATAATGAGGAATAGTCACAATGACCAATGACTCTGCTATAAGAATGCTTGACTATGCCTGAGAGGAATACAGGTGGAAGTTCAAGACAACTAAGCTGTCGACTACTGGCGAAACCTGCCAACTACTTATAGTACTCCAAGACAGTATTCTAACTGAGCTCGAACTATAGTAAACACGACTCACGACCTAATCTGCCAATGAGAATTGTCCATCAAGCTACAGGGGCTTATCATGAAACATACAGTACATGAGGCATACAGCCTCACATGAGTCAGAGATAACGACAACCATATGACTCACAAATGACATCAGAACACAAGATAACAAGATAACAAATGTCTCGGCGCAATACCAGCGCATCAGAATACCTTCCATCAGAATCGACCCATACTGGGAATTGTCCAGACCTTCGGCTATCGGGAATCCCGCATCCGACCTCATGCCTACCATGGTCTTCCATAACCTTCCATCCTTCGAGTCCCATGACTTATAGATTAGGTCAGATACATGCCATGACCCGGGACTATCACGTGATATGATCACGTGACCTTCATACGTCCTGCTGTAGAGGTGCCAGCACCGAATGGTTCTGCATGAACTAGCATTCCACTCACAAGCTGTGCAATCCTCAACGCTTCTCCTTCTCCGATGTAGTCTTCTTCATCTGTTCCGTGACTCCACACTAGAGCGCGTACCTGCTCTTCTTCGTCGTATTCTGGATCCTTGCCTACCCATTTGTGTGCTTCTGGGTAATCTTGGCAGTCTTTCCAGTGTTCATGCATGCAACGGCGCGTCTTGACGTTGTCCGAAGGCGAGACGATGTCAGATCGTGACAGATGAGGATACAGCGGCTGATGAGGCAAGTATCCTCCAGCCCTCCACCGCCTTCACGTCCACTACCGCTGTCGACCGATATGACAGCGACGAGTCATCTGATGGCTCGTACCACGACGCACACGTCATCTGTACCCGCTGTGACAACCCTCAAAGCTACTGTCACTGCGCCCCTGTTACGTTCCCACTGAACGTTGATCCGACTTGGATCCGATGGGTCTTCCTTGCTTCAACTCTGAGCAAAGCGCACGGCTTCTGAACTCAGGAACGACTTTGAACGACTTGTAAAGGGCGAATAACCAATAAGGTCCCCTTGTACCGCCTAGCTTGAGGTTCGTTTCAAGGTGGCAACGCCTAACACTTAATGTTGGCAACAAGATAGTCACAATGAACAATGACTCTGCTATAAGACTGTCTGCACCTCTTGAGAAGTATACAAGTGGGTTTTAAGACAACTAAGCTAGCGAACTATAGCGCAGCTCGTATAGTATATATAGTACTTCTGATACAACCATAAAAGGTAAAAGTCCATCAAGCCATCAAGGCGACAAATACAACAGTAGCGAATAATAAGCATGATGACTCATGTCAATCAGCACATGAATAAGGCATCAATAAGCCATGAGTAAGCGTTCCACCAATGAGTGACTGAGCACCTCCAACCAGTGAGTAAGCAACCCTGGGACATCAATAAGCCCACCTCATCGCATCAATAAGCGAGACCAAATAAGTAGCGAATGCGTAAGTGAATGTCCAAGCATCACTAATCGTGAATAATACCAATAGTAAGCCAATAATAATGCTCTGTAAGCAATGGCTCCGGCGCTAACACAGGCGCTCCTTGAACTAATCCATCAATAACACTTTCCCGAAAGGGGATCAAACCCGGCCCGCTGGAGTGCGTCCCAACGGCAGCCACGGCCCGCTGATATCGGCAGCCTCAGGTCGCTGGTCTTACACCACACAATCGCTGTTTGTCGTCGTTGGCCTTGTCTTCAGGACACAACTGTCTTCCGCCAATTCCATGGCTTCATCCTACGTCCCCTGAGTTATTAGTTAGGCCAGATACGTACTGTGGCCTGGGACAATCCATCCTTGCGCGCCCCCCTGACTTATTGCTTAGGTCAGATCCCGTGACCCGGGGGTTTCCTCACATGACCGTGTCACGTGACCCTCATCCGTCCTGCGATAATCTTCCTGCCAGTATTTGGGGTACTTCCGCGAGTTATTAAGTTACTCACGAACTGGCGGACTCTGCACGCCTCGTCATAGGCGAGGTAACTATCGTCTTCTGCCGCTACGAGTGCGCGTACGGCCTCTTCTTCCTCGATGTCTTCTTCTGCACGTGACTCCCAGGTATGCGCTTCTGGGTAATCATGGCAACTTTTCCAGTGTTCATGCAGACACTTGCGCTGCTTCTGTGTTTTGGCGGCTTGAGCAGGGTCTGAGCGTAACAGCCCCCATGCGTATCCCCCCTCGAATTAACAACGAAGAAGAAGACGACATTGCCGACGAAGCCATGGATGACGAAGAACGAACACCGCCTGTTGCTGTCGTCTACGGACTGACTGCGGAGGAAGGGTACGCCATGCGAGGCCTACCATCCTACGCTGAAGCACGCGATCCCTCACCCATCAATACGTGCCGAGGCGCCCTATCCGTACCCTATCGCCTACCCCCAGCGGATTCGTCCTCAACAACGGGATGAATTGGGTCCCCATGGTAATTGAGCATGAGGGACGTCGCATCCCCGCCCGATACGTGTGGGTAAGGATGCTCGACAACCCGGAAGTTTTTGGGACGATGGGGCGGGCATTGCCGATATACCGAGGGGACATACACGCCGAGCCATGTCGAGACATGGGGCCAGCAGCTGAGTACACCCGCAAAGAACTACAGTACCTTCGCGCTGACTTCCGGGGATGGCGCCAGGTCGACGAAGCCCTTGCGAGGCTGGGGGATATCTCCCTAGCTGCCGAAGTAAGGCGCTACCGCGCGTCTCAGGAAGTCATCCAGGAGCTGGAGGCGGCAATCAAAAAACTCGAAGACGACATCTTCGTACACGTCGACCGCTCACGCCATTCGGCGAAGCGGTTGGGTAGGGCTCATGCCCTTCTGAGGATACGGGATGAGCACGAGACGGATGTCGGACTAACCGCGGTGCCCAATTGGGTAGTGGAGCGAGGGCGCTCACCCTTGTGAAGGGGGTGATGTAACGTCCCGGGTCATGGTATGTATCTGACCTAACCCATAAGTCATGGGACGTGGGAGGAGAGCCTGGAACATAGCGGATTGAGCACGGTAAGGGGGATGACGAGTCGCTCCCTAATACTTACCAATACGTGGACGATTACTGATACGATGACTGAGGTGATTACGGATACGATTACTGTACGATTACTGAGCAGACGTGGACGATTACACAGCATAGGAGTAGTGGCGGTCTCGCTGACGAAGGCGGACTGCAGCAGAGTACTATATAAGGAAGCTATCGACTGTTGTGGTCAATAGCTTGGATTTCTTGTATCTTTCTCATCTTGTTATCCAACGTTGTGGTTTCCTCTCTCTCTCTCGCCTCTTGAGGCCGTGTATCAACAAACCAACAAGCAAGACTCCGCCTTCGTGCGTTGAGACGATACTCTGCCTTCGTGCTAGAGACAAGGACATTGCTGAGTCACCGCGTTCACCCCTTCGTTGCCTAAGTCAGGCTCACGTGCAGCTCGCATGTAACACCCCGCCTCTCCAGGAGCAGTATTTGCCATATCTGGATCTCAGTTCAACGACCCTGATGACCAGGAGGCTCTATGCTATTTCAGCTACGTCCCTTCCTCGTGGATCACACCCACCGATTCCAACAGTGAGAGTACTTGTGCCACCTCTCCGGACGAGCTCGACCCAGCCATTGAATCACGAATGGCCGACTATGCCATCCGGGTCCACTCTAGTTGATGACCCCCTACCCCTCTCCCCTCATCACGTGACCTCGACGCTCGCCTCGCCACCCTCCACAGCGAAATTGAAGCACACGTCAGTGCTTACCTCACTAACACCACAGAGTCTGTCCCCCCTCTCGAGCCCATCGCCATCTCCACCACCAGAGACTCCACTCCCCCACTCATCATCCCACCACCTCCGGAGTATGACAGTGTGGGACAGGTATATACAGACTCGCGGGGGACGTATTCCACTTCCCCAATACCACTCACAGACCCCTACCCAGCGGCGCATCAAGAAGCCGCTACGATATCGCCTAACCCAAGCACAGAAGGATCAGGAGGATATCACACTCCTGACTTTGCTCGAGACTCTTGGGCAACGCGCGACGAGAAGCGTCACTGGGAAGTTCAGGGCCACACTACACCACCGCCAGCAGGGTTCAATGTGAACCGAGGTACTGACTATGTACCCATGATGATCTCTGACTGTCACGGAGTTAGGTGGCCTGCCAATTATATGAAGGTCACCTTTGGTGATGACCCCTCAGTTTAGGGCTATCTGGCAGGCGATGCAACTCTCTACACTAGTAGACTCATGGCCACACCACGCAGGGATCTAGAAGTGGTCCCTCACTATGTGGACGCCGACCTCTACCTCCTTAAGGGGAGTTATCCATTTTGCAAAGATGTCGACATGGCGTTGGAGTGGGACAGCGACCAGTCCCTCAAAGCTGAGGTCTGTCAGTATCGTCACGCCGAACTTGAGGGATGGTGGTTGGCGCAGGACTTAGTCAATCTAGAAAAGCGGGTGTCGGACAACATGTTGGAGTCTTGGGCTATGGTGAGGCGACTCCAGGAAGCTGACGCCATCGAGCATGTCGCAGCCACTAACAAGAAGTACAAGAGGCGATGACTGGCTATGCTCAACGAGGTGCTGATCAAGATTAGGGAGCTACAGGAATGTGGGTGTTCCACCTAGGAAGGAGGTGATGTTATGATCGGCCACGCATGTCACCTATGTTGACCGTTCGGCCTGAACTTTTGTCACAGCGTTTTACATCATATGGACTATCATTGGGACCATTTTCACATTATATCTCGTACTTCCCACCCCCGTGCGCCTTCTTGACCTCCTGACCCTCTTCTTATCGTTTCCATGCTTCTATCTCGTTCGATACTGTTCCATATGGCATCATACTTATACTGATACTAGTAGTATTGGTGGCAATCCTAGTAGTACAACTACTAGTAGTGGCGCATCCCTCTTTGTATATAACATGTACCTGTAACGGACTAAGACCTTAGGTCTGAGTTCTTGAATCTTATTGACTTCACACTGTCATGAACCCCGGGATGCATCCAAGTCCAGTCGACTTGTCAGCTCCAACCTTCCTCTCTACGACAATTGGAGATACTTTGTATCAACTCCATTGCTCGTATATTCACGACTCCGCCTAGGGTAATACCCTACGCTCTCGCATACTGTCGGCGCCATATCCACGACCCTCATCGGGGGAGGTTTGGCAGTTGCTACGAAGACATCAACACCAGAACCCCTCGCATAATTGGTACTCCACACTCGTCGCTCAAGTCAAGCTGATATGTCCAGTCGAATGTAACAAGGTGGGTCACCCTCAAAGCGAAGGTCAACACAAATGTGACACATTGCAGTGAGCACAACCTTTACTTCTCCTTAGGCACATTCTCATGACAATTCCAAGACATTGTCCAGCATCTGACAAGCCATTGGGGATCAAGTACTCATTGAAAATAGCAGACACTTGTATTATACTATAAATCAACAATGTATTGATTACATCCCTTCTGTCAGCCCCATCTTGTGACATTTGGCCTCCTCGTCACTTGTCTCCGGTTCCATAAGAGAACTGTCAGGGTGGTTGAACTTACTAGCACTGGATGGAAAACTGAATTTTACCATTGATAAAATTTAAGCATATTCCATAACAAAAGGTATTTTTTATGCAGCATTTTCTGTCATTAAATATGTTAATAAGGTGATTAATATTGTCAATTTGATTTTGAAACAAAATATGTTGACAACACATATTTTATTTTGTCATAATATTGTTACCATAAGACCTTGACAGCCCACAAAACACTGACATTATTATGGAAAAGGAAATCAATATTCTTAACATCTTGTGCTTTAAAATTGTGTTAACAATTTTTAATCTCCTTAGTAACATTTCACATGATGAAAAATAGTAGATAAAAAATGCCTCTTATTACAAAATATGCCTAAATTTTGTCAAAGGTAAAAGATAGTTTTCCATCCAGTGTTGGGTCGAGGAACACACCCTGGGCAAATGGAACCTGGAGCATGCATTGCTCAGTTTCATGCAGATGAACTGGTCACACAATGGAAGCCGCCTGGGGCAGGTCCTTTACAAGGTCTACAACCAGCTTCAAATCATTCAAAAGTTGTGTCTTCTCATTGTCTTCAGTTGAAAACCCTTTGCTCACTCTTGCTTCATGTGTTTCAATCCAGGTTGGCCATGTTAGATGCAACAGTGTAAAAACAACAACACAATGATGCAAGAGTTTGTACACTGCTATTGCATCAAGATGAAAAGGGACTTTAATGTCAAATGCCGTCAGATCAGGTGAGTGTGCACCTTTTCTGATGTTCACATAACTTATTTGCTTTAGGTGCCTTGCTCACATCATCAACCTTGCAACTCAAGCCATTATTTCTACACACAGCAAGTCAAGGTACTACAATAGCAACCCAAATGATGACCACCTTCCTGATGACCTTGCGGCATCAATGCAAGATGAGATTGGGATCATCCACATGATTATTGTCACGGTTTGACATCGCGCGGATTACTTATCATCATGTTTACGAGATCTCGGAGTTCGGGATGCTTACTACTTGGTTATGACTACGATAGTAAGCCGTTATTAGTCATGGACACTTACGCGTCGCCGGTGTTTGGGCTTGCCGGTGTTTCAGGTATTATTAGAATGGACTATTACTCATTACTAGTATAGCGGTACTAGGGTTTGGATTCGAAGCTGCGCTTTAAAGCCAGCGAGTAACTGTATATAAACTGTACCGTCAAGACCAAGGCTCTTCAGCTTGGTCTTCTTGAATCATCACCATCGTCTCTTCCTCTTCTCTTCGCGTCTTTCCAATCAGTCGATTGAAGCTTATCCTTTGGGATACCCTAGTGTCTATCGAAGCGACCTAGTGGCAGTGCAACTTAGCTAAGTTGCCCGTGACTTACAAACATTCATCCATATACTCGAGTATCACGTCACAGATGTTACGTTGTAGCCTGACTTAGGCTCCTACACGCGATGGCAAGAGTGATATGACTCAGCAGAGGGTGTTAACACTCGAAGGTGTAACCGAGACCTAAGGACACCTGAAAGTGCCTTCCTAAGGGAATGCGAATACACGCGGACTTCTGAACGGATAGAAGCCGACTAGATTCCGAGAAGATACAAGAGAGTCAAACTGTCGACTACATCAGTCGACAGTTTCCTTATAACTACTTCTTGACTGTACGCCTTCGTCAGCGATACAGCCACTACTACTACTGCTGGGTAATCGTCCACTAAGACAAACGCCACAACTACTACTCTCAGTCATCATACAGTAAGTCCTCAGTCATCGTATCGTACTAGTATCAGTAATCATCAGTAATAAGAAATGTAAGCCGAGCCACGACGTCATGCAGTCACGTGCTTATACGTCCCATGACTTATGGGTTAGGTCAGATACGCACCATGACCCGGGACGTAACATCACCCCCTTCACAAGGGTGAGCGCCCACGCTCTACAACCCAACTCGTGACCGTGGTGAGGCCCACGTCGGTCTCATGCTCGTCTCGAACCCTCCTGAGCGCATGAGCTCGTCCCAATCGCCGCGAAGAATGCATGGCCCTATCGATGTGGACGAAGATGTCGTCCTCCAGCTTTTTGATCGCTTGTTCGAGCTCGGCGATGACTTCCATGGACGCGCGGTAGCGCCTCACTTCGGCTTGAAGGGAAATGTCCCCTAAGCGAGCGAGGGCCTCGTCTACCTGTCGCCGTCCACGGAAGTCAGTGCGGAAATACCCGAGCTCTTCACGGGTGTACTCAGCTGACGGGCCCATGTCTCGGCATGGTTCGGCGTGGATGTCCGCACGGTAAACAGGAAAATGCCTCCCCATCGTGCCGAACACCTCCGGGTTGTCTAACATGCGGACACGTACATATTTGGCGGGGACTCGTCGCCTTCGTGTTCGATGACCATCGGTACCCAATTCATCCCGTTGTTGAGGATGAATCCGCCTGGGGTAGGCGATAGGGTACGGACAGGGCGCCCCGGCGCATTCGTTCGGCGCGTAGCGAAGGGCGATGGGTCGCTCCCTTCCCTCGTATAGGGGGGTAACCCTCGCGCATCGTATCCTTGTTCCGCCGTTGGTCCGTAGATAACAGCAATTGGCGGTGGTCGGCGCGCTTCATCCTCGGCTTCTTCGGCAATGAGACTGATTGGGGAGGTATAGGCAGGGGAGCGCAGTGGCAATATTGGGAGGATTGTCGCACTGGACGCACACGACCCTGGCTGCATGGTAGGATTCGTCGCTGTCGTCGTCTTCGTCCTCGCTGTCGGTGTCGTCGACGGCGGTGGTGGCGAGGGAGGCGTCGGAACGATTGACGCTGCCGACGATGGTGGTAGTGAGGGAGGCTGTGGACTGGTGAAACTCGCCTCATTAATAATTTGATCCTCATCCTCCTCTCCGCTGCCGTCCTCTTCACTATCTGGTCCATCTTCCATGCGGACATCACCTCCTTCAATAGGTCGTACTCCCTCCTCATCGTCCTCCACTCTTCCGCTTGCGGGTGTGGGGAATCGCCTGCGAGCCTCGGCCAGGTCTCGGGCGGCTTGGTCTTGTTCTGCGACGGCTCGGACGTGTTCAAAGCTGAGCAGAATTGGTCGTCGATGTTGTTGTTTCCATCGTAGGTGCTGAGGGTGTCGACGTGGGGGATGGTGACTCGTCAATGTTGACAATGGTGAGAGGGACATGAGCCATCGAGTTGTGGAGTAGAGTAGGTTGTTGGGTAGAGAGGCGATAATGTCACTGACTCTGACGAGGCTGCTTTTATGTGAGTTTCAGCCTCTGGGTTCAATCGTGCGAACTTCCTTATCTCTTTTCCGCATGGACATCTGTCCACGGGACCCATTGGTTTTCAGAGTCCGCATACCCCTTCCACTTGATGAGGTATTGAAGCTTGCGTCCTCTTCCCCATTTCTTGAGTCTAGTACCTTTTCGACCTCGTATTCTTCCACCCCTTCGATCAATTCGGGTGGTGGTCGGAGGTAGTTTGCGCCGTGTAGGCGTGTTTCTTTGTAAGGCGTCAACAAATCTGTATGGAATACGTCATGTATCTTCCACTGCGGAGGCAATTTGAGCCGATAATTCACAGGGGACATCACCTGACTACTTCAAATGGACCTTGTCTCCTGGGCGCCAACTTGGAGTGGGTTGATTGGTTCGTAAGTTGCGCCCTCTAGCCATACTTGGTCTCCCAGGGCTATCTGGGCGTATCTTTATGTTTGATCCACGACTTCTGGGCCTTTATCATGTTCTCCTGAGCGCTCCGTCGGCTTCCATCAGTTGTTCTACCCTAGTAGATACGCTGGGCAGGTGATTGTCCCTGCGCCCATTTATCTCTTGGGTGATACCCCATTAGCGTGAAAAACGGGGTTTGTTTCGTGTGCTGCTTATCGCGTTATTGTGAGCGAATTCTGCTAGCGGTAGCTGAGCGGCCCAGTTATCTTGTTTTTGATTTGTCCAGAGTCTGAGTATGTTCCAACCACTGATTTGAGCGTTCGGATTGTCCGTCCGTCCTTGGGTGATACGCGTGGATATTTTTGCTGGATTTGAAGCGTCTTGCAAAGTTCTCTCATAAACTTTGCTGCGAATCGGGGGTCTCTGTCGCTGATTATCTTGCTCGGAAGTCCGAATCGAGGAGGACTTTCTGAGCGTATAGCATTGCAGTTTCTTCTCCCGATATTGACTCTCGGCAGGGTAGGAATATTGCTGCTTTGGAGCAATCGTGGTCTGTAATTGTCAGAATCGAGTCATACCCATCTGACAGGGGTAATTTGGTTATGAAGTCTACAGCGATGACTTCAAATGGGGTAGCTTCTGGTCGCGGGTAAATTGGTTTGAGTGGTGCCTTGGTAGGTCGAGTATTGACCTTGTGTCGTTGGCATTCTGCACATCCTTGCACGTAGTTGATTACGTCGATCTTCATGTTGGGCCACCAATAGTGTCGGGCTAGCAGTTCCCTCGTTTTTGCTATGCCTGGATGTCCTGCCGTTAATGCGTCGTGATAGGGTTTTATGACTTCCCTCAGCTCTTCGTCTTTTGTAGTAGTGACTACTACTTTTCCATTCTTGAACCATACGCCTTCTATCTTCTTAAGTTCGTGGGGGCTTACCCATGCTGCGATTCGGTCTTCTTCTTGTGTAATGGGTCTCGGCGAGATTCCCGTTACTGTGCGGATGAAGATTTTGTTTGGTAGTACCGTGACGCGTTCGTTGTCTTTCTCCCCCGTGTCGTAGTCTGGTCTTCGTGACAACGCGTCTGCTCTACCGTTAGCTCTTCCTTTGAGATGATGTATCTCAATGTCGTATTCCTCCAGTTCCAGTACTTCTCGCGCTACTCGTCGGCTGATTTTCTGTGGATCTTGCCAGTATTGCAGGTTCATATGGTCGGAAAATACTCTGACCTTGTGCGGTGATCCTACCAATAGGTATCTCCAATTTCGTAGCGCTTTTACGATGGCTAGCAATTCCAGATTGTATATGTCGTAGTTGCGTTCGGCCTCATTGAGAGTGGCTGAGTAGAACGCTATTGGGTGCTTCTTGCCATCAGTTCCCTTCTGCGTGAGTACTGCTCCGACGGCGAAGCCTGACGCATCTACTTCAAGATCGTATTGTACTTCTGGATTTGGATGAGCGAGAACTGGATTAGACGTGATGCGATTTTTGAGCGTTTCGAATGCGGTTTGATGGGTTGGTCCCCAATGCCATTCGACGTCCTTTCTTGTTAGTTCGTTCATTGGTTTGGCAATGGTGGCGAAACCTCGGATAAAGGGACGGTAAAAATTGCAGAACCCCAAAAAGCTGCGTACATCTTTGACTTTTGCTGGCGTTGGCCATGTGCGGACGCCCGAAATTTTTGCTGGGTCCATGCGCGTCATCCCCTTTTCAAGGATTACCCCCAGGTAATCGATGGATGGGACATGGAAGGCGCATTTTGATAACTTGAAGTAGAGGTCGTGGGCTGCCGCTACTGCAAGAACTGCTGAGACTGCAGCTGTGTGTGCTTGATTTGTTTGGTGGAAAGTACCACAGTCGTTGGTGGCAACAGCAATGTCGTCCATGTAGATGCGTATATGCGTGCCTCTGTTGCAAACTTGGCGATAACGGGTTGGTAGATTTCGTTCATGAACGCCTGGAAGGTGGCTGGTGAGTTACACAGCCCGAAGTACATGACCGTTGGTTCAAAAAGTCCTCGTCTTGTTTTGAACGCCGCCTTATGTTCGTCTCCCTCCTTGATTCTGATGTTATTGTACCCTTGTCGAACATCGAACTTTGAAAACATAACCGCTCCACCCAGGTCTCGCATGAGATCTGTTATGAGCGGTAGCGGGTATTGATTTCGTACCGTCCATTTGTTAATAGCGCGATAGTCTTGGACGGGTCGGAGTTTTCCATCCTTTTTCTTGATAAAGAAGAACGATGATGCGTAGGGTGATTGCGAGGGTCTAATATACCCTTTTTTGAGGTGTTCGTCGATGAAGGCGTCCAAGGCTTCATCTTCTATTCGAGTCATTGGGTAAAGTCGGCACGCGATGGAAGTTGGTGCGTCTGGTTGAAGTGTGATAGCATGATCACACTGTCGTCTGTCAGGTAATCGTGTGGATGCTTCTTCGTCAAAACCCTTTTGAATGCTTCGTATTGCGGCGGTAAAATAGCCTTTTCCTCTTCTTTGGGCTTGGCCGCAATGGCATGTTCTACTGCGGGAACCATGCTCTTCGTCCTTTCGTTTCTTCGTCCTCTAGCTGTGTGACGATGCGGTCCTTTCTTGTTAGAAGGTGGGCTAGTACGTTCCTTCTGTCGGTTGCGTTAACCGTTTGAATGGTGACTGGGAGATGCGCCTGGCTGATTGTTCCCCTTTTCCAGTCGAACTGTGGTTCGTAGGCCGCTAACCAGGGGTATCCAAACAGTATGTCTTCCTTCCCAATGTTAGTGACTAGGAACCTCATTTCTTTGTTGCTCCCATTGACATTGACTCGAAGGATGACGTATTGCGTTATTTGTCCGGCTTTGTTTGTCGTGTCGTCAATGTTGTAGATTCGCTTTGGCTTATCTAGTAATCGTGTTTTTATCCCCATTCGTTTGAGGAAGCTCTCACTCACAAAGTTATCAGTGGCTCCGGAGTCCACTAGTGCTTTAATATCGGCCGTGTTGTAACGTGTGTGTAGTTGAACTGGAATTCGCATGGATCGGTAGCGTAAAATGTACACGGAATTACAACGAAGTGCCCTCACCCAGGCCGTCAGGTTTAGGCGTCTGAAAAACCCGTCCCCATTAACTTCTGCAGGACGAGGTCTTTTACATCGTCTCCTTCGCTGGCTACTCCTCTCAGCCAGTCTTCTGCCTTGTCCTCGTCTGTCCTTGGTGTTTCTCCTGTACTCCGTATTTGTTGCCTTTTATTTCGGCGCGGTTGGCGACAGTCTCGGCTGATGTGCCCCATTTTGTCGCAGTTGTAACAGCGAACTTGACTAAAGTCCGCTCTGTTGTTTCGTTGCCTTCCTAGGTATCCCCCTCGTGGAGGAAATGGGGGTCGTGGGGCATTGACTATGTCTTCTGCGCCCGCGAGCCTTCCTCTGACTCGATCCGCCGATGTATCCATGGCATCGGGGTGGGATAGTGGAGCGAGCAGTTTTGCCAGTGCTCCCGTTTGGTTTTTGTTAGCGGGTCCTTTGAACAGGTCTAGGTTCCCGCGTACCGTCTGCATGTGGATCCACTTTTGCTGTCTTTTGAGAGCTGATGCTCTCCAATCTTCGTACGTCCTTGGATCATCGTGTTGGTACATTGCTTCGTAGAGTGTTCTCGGTAACCCTTTTATGAAGTATTTCAGGGTTTGTTCCGCGTTGATATCGTAGCCCGCGTAGCGAACGAGCTGTTCGAATAGAGCGATATAATCGTCTATTTTTCCTTCCTTCATCTTGATTCCTGCGTCTAATTGAGCCTGAGCCCTTTCCTTGCTGAGCACGTCAGCGAATTGTCGTCTGAAGGCTTGTAGAACATTGTTCCACAGCCTGTTGTCGAATTGGCTGACGCCTCGTGATACTTCGCGTATCAACCATTGGTTGGCTGACATGACCCAGGCGTTAACCAGGTCCCCTTGAACGTATGTGAGGAACAACATAGCTTTTTGATACTTGTTCCTCATTGCGGTGTTACTTGCGTTGACTCCTGCGTAAATCTCCCATTGGAGTATGAATCCTTCGACTTTTGACCTTTCTCCACTGAATAGATTTGGAGGGTTTCCAATGAACTTGTCCGTGGTATTGCCAACGCCTTGAGGTATTCCAGGTGGTCCCCCATGGGCGGTCCTCCTCCTCCTGCGGGTGGTCCTCCTCCTCCCATGGGTGGTCCTCCTCCTCCCATGGGTGGTCCTCCTCCTCCCATGGGTGGTCCTCCTCCTCCCATGGGTGGTCCTCCTCCTCCCATGGGTGGTCCTCCTCCTCCCATGGGCGGTCCCCCTGGTGGGGGTCCTCCTTGATGTTGTCGTCCGTAAGCCCTTCCTATTTGCTCGTATGGTCTAGGAGGTGGTTCGTTGTAGTCGAAATCGAACCCTCCTGGTTGATCTGGCTCGTCTGGCCCCATGGCTCGTCGAGCGGCTTGTATGTCTTCTGGGTCCATGTTCACGACATGGCCCGTCCTTTCGTCGATGACTAGTGGCATATTTTCTTCGACCTGTGTTTGAGTTGCCATCCTGATTGGATCAGGGATGTGTAACGTAGCTGTCTGCGTAATGATCTCTTCTACAGCGGGTTCTTCCTCTTGGATGTAGATGTTTTCTGGTTCGTGTTCAATTGACGGGGTTTGGACTTGTTCGCTTGTGTGACTGGTGTCTGTCCTTGCTGGAGTCCTGTGTTGGAATTCTGGAGACAGAGGCTCCTCTCGTGTATCTTCTTCCTGGGTTCCGTCGATTCGTCCTTGTTCTTCGACGTCTCTTGCTTCCGTTAATAGGATATTGCAATTGAGGTCGTCTTGGGCTGGTCGGGTTGCTTCGAAGTATTCTTGCGTTCGATTCCACCTGAGTTCTACCCAACAGCACCTTCCGTGATGAAAGATGATAGGGTGAAAACGTTGGCTTGTTGCCGCTTCGGCGTAGTACCCAGTGTTGAAGTGTTCTAATACTCCACTTCGTCTTTCTTCTGGTACTGTCCTCCAACGGACTCGGTTAATGACGTATCTTGCAGGGGCGTCTCTTTCCCTAGAGTTGATGATGAAAGGTTGGAAGTCCCAACCGTCTTTGGTTGTGATTGGCGCCACAGCGTGTGGAAGAGTTTGACTCTAATGTTACGTTGTAGCCTGACTTAGGCTCCTACACGCGATGGCAAAGAGAGATATGACTCAGCAGACGGTGTTAACACTCGGAGGTGTAACCAAGACCTAAGGACACCTGAAAGTGCCTTCCTAAGGAAACGCGAATACGAGCGGACTTCTGAGCGGATAGAAGCCGACTAGATTCAGAGATGATACAAGAGAGTCAAACTGTCGACTACATCAGTCGACAGTTTCCTTATCACTAGTTCTTGACTGTACGCCTTCGTCAGCGATACAGCCACTACTACTACTGCTGGGTAATCGTCCACTAAGACAAACGCCACAACTACTACTGCTGGGTAATCGTACAGTAAGCCCTCAGTCATCGTATCGTACTAGTATCAGTAATCATCAGAAGTAAGAAATGTAACCAGACCACGACGTCATGCAATCACGTGCCTATACGTCCCATGACTTATGGGTTAGGTCAGATATGTACCATGACCCGGGATGTAACATATGGGGTGTCTTTTGTTGTCAGATTTCTTTTGAAGTAGCACAGCTCCCACCGCGAAGCCTGATGCGTCTACTTCCAATTCGAATTGGTCTTGTAGGACTGGGTGTGTTAGCACCGGTTCACTTGTTACTCTTCGTTTTAGCGTTTCAAACGCATGTTGTTGTTGTGGTCCCCAACTCCATTCCGCTGTCTTCTTTGTGAGGTTGTTTAAAGGTTTGGCGATCGACGCAAATCCTCTGATAAAAAGGCGATAAAAATTGCAGAAACCGAGAAAAGATCGTACGTCCTTGACTTTGGTAGGTGTTGGCCAGTCTTTGATGCCCGTAATTTTGATGGGATCCATGCGTGTTACCCCCTTTTCAAGGATTACCCCCAGGTAATCAAGGGACGCAGCATGGAAGGTGCATTTTTCTGGTTTGAAGTAGAGGTCGTACTGTTGTGCTACTTGAAGCACATCTTTAACTGCGGCAATGTGATCGGTGAGGTTTGTTTTTGTTGCGATACCAATGTCATCCATATATACTTGGATGATGGTGCCTTGTTGTTCGTGTTTTGAGATTGTATCCTTATAGATAGCGTTCATCATTGTTTGGAACGTGGGTGGAGAGTTAGTCAGCCCAAAGAACATAACCGTTGGTTCAAAAAGTCCATAAGGAGTTTTGAACGCTGCTTTATGTTCGTCTCCCTCTTTGATTCGAATGTTGTTGTACCCCATCGAACATCGAGTTTTGTAAATGTGCGCGCCGCTAAGGTCTTTGATGAGGGTTTGAATGAGTGGAAGGGGATAGTTGTTGCGAATAGTGTACTGGTTTAGTCGGCGATAGTCCTGAACCGGGCGTAGTTTTCCATCCTTCTTTTTGACAAAGAAAAATGGTGATGCGTACGGGGATTTTGACGGTCTAATGTATCCCTTCTTTAGGTGTTCAGCGATGAACTTCTTCACTTCTTGATCTTCATGTAACGATAAATCATAGATGGAACAGTTGATGTGATCAGGTGTGTCCCTTTTTAATTCGATGGCATGATCCCACTCCCGTGATGGGGGAAATCGATGAGACTCCTCTTCGCTAAATACCTTTTCGAATTCTTCATATTCAACTGGTATTGTTGTGTGTGATGCGGGACCTGCCGCGATAGCCATTTCCGTAGCAGCTCCTTTTACAGAGCATTGCGATTGGAGGATGGCTATTATGTCGTTCTTCTTGTCGTGAGTGATAGTGAGTTTGTTCGTTGATTGTCCAATTGATTTGATAATGATTGGATGGACATTTGAATGGATGTTGCCATTTTTCCAGTCGAATTCTGGTTCGAAGGCACTGAGCCAGGGATATCCCAGCAAAATGTCCTCCTTTCCTATATCCGTGACTAGGAATCTCATTTCCCTGTAGTCCCCTTTGGTGAGTACTTGGAGATCAACATAATGGGTAATCATCCCCCCTTTGTTGGTTGTGTCGTCAATATTGAATATTTTCCTAGGGGTTGGTAGTCGTGCCTTTCCCAACCCTAGTCTTTTTACAAATTGATCGTTTATGAAGTTTTCCGTAGCTCCCGAATCGACGAGAGCTTTTATGTCGGCCTTGTTATAACGAGTTTGACAGAGTACTGGAATTCGCATAGAACGAAAGCGAGTTATGTATACAGCGTTACAACGTAATGCCCTCACCCAGTGTAGCG
>WITN01000087.1:0-188208 GCA_015025155.1 Lactarius quietus | reverse complement strand
CTCTTCACGACACGCTTTACACTCCTCCTGTATATCACTTGGCATTTTTAGAATGTCCCTAAAGGTCCATTCACGAATATTGGAGGTATCGGGTGATTCCAGATCTAGTGGTGAAATTGCTTTGGCAAGCAATAGATCCAGGAATTTGACTCCCCTTCCTGAGCAAGGCGGGTCAGCAACTGCTGATCTACTTCATCCTCTGAGTCTGCGAAGAGTCACTCTTTGTACTTGGAGGATCAGGCTTGATTTGCTCAGGAATTCCTCCTGGAATCGGCTGATCTTGGCGTAAATGCTGCCGAGAGCTACCCAGCTGGTTTGTTACCAGTTTTCGCCAAGTACGACTTCGCTCAATGTCTGCTAGCGTTTTGCTAGGAGGTTTATCTCCATAGACATTTTCAGGAAGAGTAGTTGTTTTCCTCAAATGTCCAGATCTCCTGGCTCAAATGGAGGAGGTACAGGATCTGGTACGGGAGGCAGAGCTTGCGGCTGTCAGGCTGAACAGCAGCCTCAGGTTCATCTGGAACCTGATCAACCCCGTCGGGTTGTCGAGCGCGTCTCCCTTTGAGAAGCTCGGGAAGTGGTGAGTCAAGATCACCAGGAGTGGTGTCTTCAGACGCATCAATGGGTGGTTGATTAGATGGTGGTTTATTCAACTGGGTTGTTCCCCTTGTTCTACCGTCTTTTGGTCCAGTAGTACAATTAGGAAATAACATTTCATCAAACAGAGCTTTGTCTGAATAGAATACGGTATTATGGTGACGCATAAAGGCATCGCCTTTCATTCCAGAAGGTCTACCTAAGTAGATCATAAGCTCGCTTTTGGGGGATAATTTGTTTATTCACCGAGCTTCTGGGATGTGCACATAAGCACCGCATCCAAACACTCTAAGATGTGAAATGTCTGGAATTTCATCGTTTAATAGAAAATATGGTGTTTGCCATTTAAGGCGACTCATAGGTGTTCTATTATAACAATGTACAGCATGTAATACTGCGAATTCCCACCATGACTGTGGTATACAAGCATCAAGTCGCATTGACTGTGCTTTGTCCATTATAGTGCGCATAAAGTGTTCAGCACGTCCATTTTGTTGTGGCATGTGAGGTACGCTTTGTAGCACTGTAATGCCGTCATCCTTTAAAGTTTTAAGGAACACATCTGATTTGTATTCACCGCCGGCATCGGACATCCACTCTTTTATGGTAGTGTTAAATAGATTTTTAATTAACGATAACCATTGTTTAAGCGCGCCAATTGCCGAAGCTTTGTCGTGTAAGAGTGATACCCATGCATATGAAGTATAATCGTCTAAGAAGACGATAAAATACTTATATTTATGGTATGACGGTATAGGGAAGCTTTTTAGATCGGAATGAATACGACTAAAAGGAGCTTTAGCCCTAGTATCAGATGGAGGATGAGATGCTGCAGGCATTTTGCCTTGCGCACATCCTGGACAAATATCATCAGTTGTAGGAATTGTAATTCCATCGGGAAAACCCTTTGTATAATCTTTAGCATGTCTTAGAACCTCTTTGGATGGGTGTCCGAGGCACGATGCATAAGATCGTAATCTACTTTGTAGATCAGTGGCATTTCTGCTGACTGTGCTTCTACTTCAATAGATTGCGCATCTAACCAATATAATGGATGTCCATTTAAAATGGGTTTACATTGGACAAATGATTGTACTTTATGGTATAAGGTAATATGTTGCCGTTGCCCATTACACGCATACCTTGTTGTAAGAATGCTCCCATAGAAAGCAACCGCGTTGTCATTTTAGGTATGTAGAGGACTGGATGAACTCTAGTAGTTACTAAAGCGTCATTTATATAATGCTTTAAAAGCACTGTTCCAGATCCTTCTACATAAATAGTATTAGACGCAGTTCTAACCGGTATCCGGTCAGATTCTTCTGCTGGCTCATACTCAATGAAGTCACTAATCTGATTAGTGAAGTGCGCCGAAGCTCCTGAGTCTAATAGCCACATGGAGCTTATTTTTTCCCGACACTTAGCACACTGTGTGAAATATTGACCGTGCTCGCATTTCAAAACATCAAGCGCGCCGATATTCATACTGTACAATGGAGATAATACAGACGGTACATTTTTATTTTTACAACTTGGTATCCTTATACTTTTTAGTAAGAGGTCCAAGGCTGTCTGATTGTCAGCATTGTATGAGTGCTGTGTGAGAAAGGGTACCTTTCTTCATCTGTTCCCCAATCAAGGGAAACGGTGTCCTCGCTGTTCATCATCGGGTCCCAAGCTGATAGATCAGCTTCAGGCGTTGGTGCACGAGACCCGGATAAGAGGTCTATGTTCCGCATTTCTGGAGTTGTAGGCTCCAGCACCTCTCCGCGCATCATGGCTTCTCCTTGTCTCCGCACGAAGTCCTGATGTTGTCTGTAGACAATATCCATCAGCTCGTTTGAACTACGAGCTCTGAGAGTTTGTGTATGCATGCATTTACCATACGCATCTTTGGTATAAAGATGGTAGGTTTTGCCAGACGCAACAGCAACTTCCAGAGGAGGAAGAGAAGGATGGTCGACATACCCTTCTTCGTGTAGTTCATACTCCCCTGATTCGGGAGTTGGAGCACAATTCTCTTTATCAGAGTCACGTGAGTCCATGACATATCATCGAAGATGGAGGCCAATTCTGACGCACCGTAGGTAGTTGTGGCTCAAAGTCCTCCGTATAATTGGAAGGACCCGGCTGCGACATGTCGATATCGACTTCGAGTCATACTCCTCATCATGGTTCCAATTGGAACATGTGCGAACTTCTTGATCGAAATCAGAGAAGCGCTGCTCAAGTGTCTTTGTCATTTGGATAGTCGCTGGGACTTCCAAACGCTCAGCGAGCGTAAGTGCGTTGTTAACGGAGGGGTAGATGCCCGGAATCCTAGTAGTAGGAGGAGACTTTGAGATGGTGCGGGTGGTAATAGATGAATGCCCAATATGGGCGATAGTGGATGAAGTGGGAGATGGGAGTGCGGCAACGGATGCAATGTGGGAGTGGCCTTGAGGTTGACCACGACCCTTGCCCTTGACAAACTTGCCACGTCCTGCACCCCTGGTACCGTGCTGGTTGTTAGACCGCTGCTGGTTGGAAGGTGTGGTAGACGATGAAGGCTGCGGCTGACTACCCTGCTTAGAAAAGCGAGGGTTGTCGCACTTGCGCTTCATGGCAGAGATCTTCTGGGCTGATTGCCCACTCTTGGCTCGTCCTCAGTTAACTTCCGTCTCATAGTTGTTTATGACAATCGTCCGGACATCGACCAATGAAAGTTGGTCAAGCCGGGTGGATGAGAGGATAATGGGAATGAGGTGTTCCCATTTGGATGGAAAGTTAGCCATGAGGATCATAGCTTGTAAGATCGGGTCAAGCTCCATGTTTCGCGTAGATATACCGAAGCCTAACTTGACTTCAGAAAGGCGTCCAATGGCAGCAGCCATTTTGTCAAAGACTGGACCGGGGTGCTGGTTCGGATTGAACCGAACACTAATCACCTCCTTGAAGTCTTTGTAGATGCTTGGTACAGAAGGAATAGAATAAGCATCATGAAGGTTATGCCAGAGGTTGTCAGCCTCAGTATAGGAAGCGAAATTCTGCTGGATAGCAGTGGAGAGACGAAGGGTTATGTTGCCAATAGACATGGAGTTCTTATCCTGCCAGTTCTTCACTGCAGAAGGGTAAGTCTCCATCGCTTCATCATAGGTCTCGGTTTCGGCTTTAAACAACTCCATCTGGACATTGTAAGCATCCCGGTCATTCTTAGAAGCGTCTTCGGCAATGTCCTTAGGCTGAACAGGTTTGAAGGGTTTGATAGGGGCAGTGTGAGTGCCATCAACGAAACCCCAAAGACCTTGTGCCATAAGAAAGGCTTTCATCGCACGCGCCCAGCTTCCATAGTCCTGACCATCAAAGACAGGGACGAAGGTGTTAAGTTGGGACGACATAGTATCTGTGAAGGCTGATGAGACATCAGCATGCTATTCACAATACTGGTATGAGTAAAAGAGAGATCCTAGCATAGTCTCCTCCTCGTCTAGCAAGGTGGAAACTGCCTCAAGTGCCCGTGGCCATCTCACACTACTGAGACTGAATCGGTGCAATCCCTGAGGACTTATTGTGTCCCGTGGGACACAATACTAGGTTGCCAAGGGTAGCCTCGATGGTGTTGTCGACAACAGCAACTGTAGTTAAACAGCTTGACAATCATCGTCATTCGCAATGAACGCAATGGCACCCATGTAGCAGGGCCCATAACCTGTTGCGCAGCAACCAGCGCAGCAAACAGTGTCATGGAGTCTCACCTTGTGAAGGTTTAGAGACTAATAGAGGTTTATAGAGAGGAGTGCTCAAGTGTGCGTAGAGTGAATGACTTATATTCTTAGAGGGGCTCTACTCCCCTCATTTATAGGAAAACCGGTCCCTATGGTCCCACCACGTCCGTTTGCGTAGTAAAGGTGTCCACAATATCGCGTTTTCAGTGATGCCTGATGTGAAACACCCCAGAAGTCTTCAATATCACCACATGTGATACTGATAAGACTTGCGCCCTCCATATTGGAGTTGCGCCCACTTTGTGCGTAACGGAGTACCCTAATATGGTAATCATATGTACGATACTACTGTAATGTCGTAACTGCTATAGATAAGATACGTATGTACTTATTACGTTTCAACAATTAGTAGGACTAGTAGTAGTGGCGGCCTTGCTGACGAAGGTGGGCGCCATCATAGGCTTATAAGGAAGCTATTGACTGTTGTGGTCGATAGCTTGGATTTCTTGTACACTTCTCATATTGGAATCTCAATGTTCAGTCTCTCTCTCTCTCTCTTCGCCCTCTCAGGCCATGTCATTACCAAGCAGTGGAACTCTGCCTTCGTGCGTTGAGACAATAACTCAGCCTTCACGCTAGAGTCTAGGAATTGCTAAGTCCCTGCGTCACTGCATTCACCTTACGTCGCCTAAGTCAGGCTCACGTGCAGCTCGCACATAACATTAAATCCAAGCTCTCCTCTACATCGAACGCCGTGGCGACTATCAACACCAAAGACGGGTGGGATTTCCAACCCTATCGAATCGAGTCAAGAGAACGGGACGCCCCCACTCGCTACCTAGTAGGACGAGTCAGGTGGCAACACATACCAGACACAAGAAGGAGTGATGAGAACAACACAGGATATTACGCAGAAGCAGCTACCACGCAAAGGTACCATCCCGTAACCTTTAACCAAGAACGCTGTTGCTGGGTCAAGCTCAGGTGGAGTAACACCAACAACTACTTCGAAGCAACGCGACCAGCGGCCGATGACCTACATATCAACATTCCACTAACAGAAGCACAGCCAAGAAGTCAACAAGGACCTATAGACGGTCAAGAGGATTGCAATCTCAAGTCAGAACCACCACAGACAGAGCTCCAACTACGAACACACACCCCAGCCGTGTCAAGCGTCACTAGCGAACAACCACCGACAGAACCTAGCGAAGGAGGAGAACCTGAGAATATTGCAGTGCAGTCACCAGAGATAGACGCACTTATCACACAAACAGCTGAGTTACAGATCCCCAAACCAATTAGGGGAATACCATACAGCTATCTGACAACCCAAACAGAAGTATTGCCACCACGGCTCGTTATAAACGAACAAACCGGCCATGTACAAACAATACAGCCCAATGACATGGAAGCCATCAATCGCGCAATGGGACCAGATGTCCCCGACGCACCAAGTATCCCTGAAGGAACTGATATGTTCTACGAATTCAGGCTCAACCAAAACCAAGTACCATCACCCGACAATAGGCCATTCCCACCTACAGGAAAGCCGCCGGGAAGAGGACCACCAGGAGGAGGACCACCCAACGGCGGTTGGCCACAAGGAGGAGGAGGAGGAGGAGGACCGCCTCCAGCAGGACCAGCAATACTCCCCCAGCAAGGAGGGAATGACAAGTTCATCGGCAATCCGCCACCAACATTCACAGGCTCAAGGTCCCAAGCAGAAGCATTTATCCTTCAATGGGAAGTCTACGCGGGAGTCAACGCCAATCATTCGGCTATGAGGAACAAGTACCAAAAAGCTATGTTGTTCCTCACATACATACAAGGAAACGCAGTTAACCAATGTGTAACATTTCCACTGAACGTTGATTCGACTTGGATCCGATGGGGCTTCCTTGTTTCAACGCTGAGCAAAGTGCACGGCTTCTGAACTCAGGAACGCTTTGAACGACTTGTGAAGGGGCGAATAACCAATAAGGTCCCCCTATTACTGCCTAGCTTGAGGTTCGTTACAAGGTGGCAATGCCTAACACTTTAAGTTGGCAACAAGATAGTCACAAAGAACAATGACTCTGCTATAAGACTGTCTGCACTGCCTGAGAGTAATACAGGTGGATGTCAAGACAACTAAGCTAACGAACCATAGCATAGCTGGTACAGTATTTATAGTAAGTGTCCATCAAGATATGAAGCCGACACATATAGTATGAGTAATGATCACAAAGGATGACTCACACATCAATAAGCGAATGTCTAATCATATCAGTAAGAACAATAGTAAGCATGAGTAAGTGCGCGACTAAGCGACACTAAGCAATCACCAATCAATGAATAAGCATGAGGGGAAAATGTCATCCACAACAGTAATCAAACCATGCGTCAGTAAGCAATGGTCTCGGCGCTAACACAGGCGCTCCTTGAACTAATCCATCAATAACACTTTCCTGAAAGGGGATCAAACCCCGGCCCGCTGGAACCGTCCAACATCAAGCCGCTGGTCTTACACCACACAATCACTGTTTGTCGTCGTTGGTCGTCTTCAGGACACAACTGTCTTCCGCCAAGTTCCAATGGCTACCTTCGCGTTCTCGTCCCATGAGTTATGGGTTAGGTCGGATACGTACTGCGACCCGGGACTATTCCATCCTTCGCGCCCCCCTGGCTTATTGCTTAGGTCAGATCTCGTGACCTGGGGGTTTTATCACATGACTGTGTCACGTGACCCTTGCTCGTTCTGTAATAACCTTCCTGCCAGCCTCTGGGACTCTACCGCGAGTGATCATGTCACTTACGAGCTGGCGGACCTTGCACGCCTCGTCATAGGCGAGGTAACTGTTGTCTTCTGCCGCTACGAGTGCTCGTACGGCTTCCTCTTCTTCGATGTCCTTTTGATCACGTGCCTCCCAGGTATGCGCCTCTGGGTAATCATGGCAATTCTTCCAGTGTTCGTGTAGGCACTTGTGCTGTTTTTGGCCTAGCGTAGGGTCTGAGCATAACACAATGGGTAATGTCTGCAAGCCGATGGCTCGTCAACGAGGTAGCCACCGGAACAAACCAGTTTGACAACAGGTTATGGGAGAACCTGCTTAACGCCTTCCAGAGGCAATTCGGCGACGTTCTCAGCAAAGAACGAGCCCAAGCCCAGCTCGACGCTGGCATACACATGAAGGATGGAAAAATCGATGACTACATCGCCCAATTCGAACAATTGGTTCGACACGCGGGATACAACATCAACGCCGAACAAACGCTTAAGTACTTCACGAAGGGACTACCGCAGGCCCTTTACGAAACAATGTATCAACATGACGACCCACAGAATTACGAAGAATGGAGGGAATTCGCCTTGAAAAGGCAACAGAAATGGATTCACATGCAAACAGTCCGAGGAAACCTGGATGCCTTCAAACCAGGACGGGCTTCAGGAAGAGCACTAGCTAAGTTGCTCGCACCATTACAGCATGAGGACCGAATGGACACATCTGCAGATCGAGTGCGAGGACGATTGGCAGGAGCCAAGGAGATCGTCAACAACCATTACAGAAATAGCAACCCACCGCGACCACCAGTTACACCACGAGGAGGATTCCTCCAAAGAAGATTCCAACGCGACCATAGCCAAACGCAGTGTTATAACTGCCAGAAGATGGGACACATCAGCCGCGACTGCAGACAACCTCAGCGACGACGCGAAGTACAGATGCGGACCACAGAAGCGGAACAAACCAAAGAAGAGAAAGCAGCCAAATGGCTACGAGGAGTCGCAGGAGACGACGAAGAAGTAAAAGACCTGGTCCTACAGCAGCTGATGGGACAGGATTTTGGAAGTGCCTGAACCCGGTGGCCTGGGTAAGGGCAACACATTGTAACTCTGTGTATATTATGCGCTACCGATCTATGTGAGTACCAGTATCAATTCGCACGGGTTACAATATGGCCGACATAAAAGCGTTGGTGGACTCAGGAGCCACCGACAACTTCATACATCCCAACTTCGTCAAAAGAATGGGGCTAGGACAACGGGCATTAGATAAGCCCAAAAACATCTATAACATCGACGATACCACTAATAAAGCGGGCCAGATAACACACTATCTAACGCTTAACGTGGAAACAGGAGGCAGCAAAAAAGAAATGCGCTTCCTCATCACGGACATCAGAAAAGAAGATGTCTTACTAGGATACCCATGGCTAGCCACTTATGAACCAAAGTTCAGCTGGTGCCATGCTACAATAGATGAGAAGCAACTTCCTATTGTACTATGATCGGTTAACCCAAACAACAGGAAAGCAGTCCTAGCAAAACTGCTAACAGAAGAACAAGAGGACCTACAGATATCACAAATGTTCACCACAGAAACAAAAGAACAAATCATGACAGAGATAGAGGAACAAGCATATGGACGACGATCAGCAGTAGAACTAGCAGTGGATGCAAAAGAATACACCACGGCGGTCAAAATACCAAAAGAATACCAACGCTTCACGAAGGTATTCAGCGAGGAAGAATCAAAGTGATTCCCACCCAAAAGGAGTTGTGACCATGCAATAGACTTCAAGAAAGGGGTGCCCGATGTCATAGACTGCAAAGTATACCCCATGACAAGGGTAGAAGATGCAGCCTTGGATGACTTCATCGACGAACAAGTAGAGAAAGGGTACATCCGTCCCTCAAAATCACCATACACATCATCATTTTTCTTCATTAGAAAGAAGGACGGAAAGCTACGACCGGTACAGGACTATCAACGAATCAACGAATGGACGATACGAAACCAGTACCCGCTACCCCTCATCGACGATCTAATCAGAGATCTTGGGGGGGCCCAAGTGTTTAGCAAACTAGACGTCCAACAAGGATATAACAATATACGTATCAAGGAGGGGGACGAACACAAAGCCGCATTCAAAACGTGCCGCGGGCTCTTCGAGCCAACCGTAATGTATTTCGGACTATGCAACTCACCAGCTACGTTCCAGAGCTTCATGAACGAGATCTACCGACCGATCATAGCAAAACATGAAGCTGAAGGAACAACCATTCAAGTATACATGGACGATATCGCCATAGCAACAAAATGACAACCCCAAACAATCGAAAAACACTGAAAAGCGGTCTGCAACGTACTAGCAGTGGCTCTAAAACACGATCTATTCTTCAAACCAGAGAAATGTGTCTTCAACGTGCCCAGTATTGATTACCTGGGGGTAATCCTTGAAGAGGGGGTGACACGTATGGACCCCGTCAAAATTTTGGGCGTACGCGACTGGCCATCCCCGTCATCTGTAAAGGACGTATGATCATTTCTTGGTTTTTGCAATTTTTACTGGCAATTCATCAGGGGCTTCGCCAATATTGCCAAACCACTAAACGAACTAACGTGCAAAGATGAACCATGGCAATGGGGAACAAGAGAGCAAGCAGCGTTTGACACACTCAAACAACGAGTCATCACAGAACCAATCCTAGCACATGCAGATCAAACACAACAATTCAATCTAGAAGTCGATGCGTCAGGATTTGCCATAGGAGCGGTACTGTTACAAAAGAAATCGGACAGAAAATGACATCCTGTGGGATACTACTTGGCAACACTCAACGCTGCTGAATGCAACTACAACATATACAACCTTGAGTTGCTGGCCATCGTAAAGGCACTACGGAATTGGCAACACCTGTTAGCTGGATCACCACATAAAGTACGCATATTTTCCGATCACCTCAACCTCCGATACTGGCGAGATCCCCAGAAAATCAGTCGACGAATCGCTAGAGAGGTGTTGGAACTAGGGGAATATAATTTCGAAATACACCACGTCAAGGGAACCGCAAATGGAAGAGCCGACGCCCTCTCTCGACGACCTGACTATGATCAAGGAGAGAAGGACAATGAAGGCGTAACAGTTCTACCAAACAAACTGTTCGTACGAACCATCACGACCAGCCTACAACAGGATGAACAAAAAATACGCAAGTGGGTTGACCCCCACAAACTAACCAAGGCAGACGGACTCTGGTGGTACCACGGACAAAGACTGGTCGTCACGGGAACAACAGAAGCAATCAGAGAAGTAATCTCTACCCATCATGACCCCCCCATTCGCGGACATCCAGGAATTAGCCGAACAACACAGCTAATAGAACGTCACTACTGGTGGCCCACAATGAAGCACGACATCGCTGAATATGTTCGAGGGTGTGCCGAATGCCAACGACACAAAATCAACATGCAAAAGACGAAAGCACCACTACAACCAATATTCCCAAAACCAGAAGTGATACCGTTTGAAGTAGTGGCACTAGACTTTATCACCAAACTCCCAGTGTCGAGGGGTTATGACTCAATACTGACAGTCACTGATCATGACTGTTCAAAGGTGTCGATATTCATACCATGCAAGGAGGAAATCTCAGGCGAAGAAACCGCAATACTATACGCCAAACACGTGGTTGCCCGATTTGGATTACCGACAAAAATTATCAGCGACCGAGACCCTCGGTTTGCATCAAAATTTACAAGAGAACTATGTCGGATCCTAGGAATACAGCAAAACATCTCAACTGCTTACCACCCACGAACAGACGGACAGTCAGAATGTACCAATCAATGGTTAGAACAGTACCTTCGGTTCTGGACTAACGAAAGACAAGACAACTGGGCCGAACACCTGGCACTAGCCGAATTTGCACACAACAATTGGACCAACGAATCCACATGCGAAACTCCATTTAGGTTGCTGATGGGATATCACCCACACACTAACTGGATGGATAAAACATCACCCATACTGCAGGTCACGGCCAGACTAGAACAATTGAAAGAGATAAGACACCAGGCACAAGAACAAATGCACCGCGCACAGCAGTCATGGGTCAAGCATCGTGACACCCCCAGATATCAGATAGGAGACTGGGTATGGCTAGAAGGACGTCATCTGCGAACCCACCAACCAACCATGAAGCTTGCGCCCAGAAGACACGGACCATTCAGGGTAGTCCAGGTGATGTCCCCCGTTAATTATAGACTTGAACTTCCCATGCAGTGGAGCATCCATGATGTGTTTCACACAGATCTTCTCACACCTTACAAAGAAACACTGATTCATGGAGAAAACTATCAGCGCCCACCGCCAGAATTGGTAGGAGATGTGGAAGAATATGAAGTCGAAAAAGTACTAGACTCAAGAAGATACGGGCGCGGACGCAAACTACAATACCTGATCAAGTGGAAAGGCTACGCCAACTCGGATAACCAGTGGGTCTCATGGGATGATGTACACGTGGACAAAGAGATAAGGAAGTTCAAGCGCGCTAATCCGAGAGCCGAAACTCATATAAAAGCAGCCCAGGAAAAGCAAACAACGTCCCCATCTCATCCTACAATGTCCTATGCTCCCCTCACCATTATCAACATTGACGACATCCCCAATGTCAACACCCTCACCACCTATGACACCACCAATAACGTGGACGACCCCTTCTGCTTGGCAGTTGAACACGTCCGCGCAACAGCTGAGCGAGACCAAGAAGAACGAGAGCAACACGAGTGAGACCTGGCCGAGGCTTGCCGGCGATTCCCCACACCCGCAAGCAGCTGAGTGGAGAGCGATGAGGAGGGACTACCAGCTGTTACAGCAGGTCATGACCTCCTGGAGGATGGACCAGGTAGCAAAAATGACGGCGCAGGAGAGACGGACGAGGATACGATTGCTGATGAGGCAAGTATCCTCCAGCCCTCCACTGCCTTTACGTCCACCACCGCTGTCGATCGATACGACAGTGAGGAGTCCAGTGGAGAGTCATACGACGGGTCCTATCATGACGCAAGAGTCGTGTGCACCTGATGCGACAACCCAGTGGACTACTGTCACTGTGCCCCCGAATACATACCACCGTGACAGGTCACCAATCCCGAACACATTACCGAAGAAGCTGACACAACGCTACCCCCGCCAGTCACGGTCGTCTATGGACTCATGGCAGAGCAGGGATATGCAGGAAGGGGATTATCCCCTTATGCAGAGGCGCGTGACCCGTCCCCCATCACTACGCGCCGAACGCATGCGTCGAGGCGCTCTGTCTGTGCCCTATCGCCTACTCCCCCGGGATTCGTCCGCAACCACGGGACGAACTGGGTCCCTCTAATTATACAACAGGATGGACGTCGCATCCCCGCTCAATATGTGCAGGTAAGGATGCTTGACAATCCAGAAGCGTTTGGAACGATGGGGAGGGGCGAGCTGATATACCAAGGAGACATACATGCTGAGCCAATGCATGACATGGGGCCCGCAGCTGAGTACACACGCGAAGAGCTGCAATACTTTCGCACTGACTTCTGGGGACGACGCCACATAGATGAAGCACTCGCCAGGTTGGGGGATATCTCCCTAGCCGCGGAGGTGAGGAGATACCGCGTGTCTCAGGAAGTCATCAAGGAGCTCGAAGCAGCGATCAAGAAGTTGGAGGACGATATCTTCGTCCATATCGATCGTGCATGACACTCGGCGGCTCAGCTAGGAAGGGCGCATGCCATGCGACGAGTGCGGGACGAACACGAGATGGATGTGGGACTAACCGAAGTACCCAACTGGGTAGTGGAGTGTGGGCGCTCACCCTTGTGAAGGGGGTGATGTAATGGTTGGCACAGTAAGAGGGATGACAAGTCGCTCCTGAAGACTTACTCAGCGGCGACCAAGGACTTACTCATGTACTATACGATGACTGATGGTGGTAACTGTACGATTACATAGCGGATTAGTAGGACTAGTAGTAGTGGCGGCCTCGCTGACAAAGGCGGGTGCCATCATAGGCTTATAAGGAAGCTATCGACTGTTGTGGTCGATAGCTTGGATTTCTTGTACACTTCTCATATTGGAATCTCAACGTTCAGTCTCTCTCTCTCTCTCTTTGCCCTCTTGGGCCACGTCATTACCAAGCAGTGGAACTCTGCCTTCGTGTGTTGAGACGATAACTCAGCCTTTGCACTAGAGTCTAGGAATTGCTAAGTCCCTGCGTCACCGCGTTCACCTTACGTCACCTAAGTCAGGCTCACGTGCAGCTCGCACGTAACAAAAGAGAGATCAGATCCAGACCAACTGTCTACTCGTATCTGATATAGACATGTATTCTGCTTCTGTGGAAGACAACACAATTGATTTCTGCACTCTAGAATTCCAACAGAATACTCCATTAGCTAATTTAACTAAGTAGCCTGTAGTAGACTTTCTCGTTGTTGGGTCAGAAGCCCAATCAGAGTCCGCATACGCTAATAAACCCCCATCGCTTTTGCCATCATAGACTAAAGCGTAACTAGAAGTACCAATGAGATAGCAGCAAATATATAGTGCCCTATTCAAATGGTCTTGTGTGGGGTTTGCAGCGTACTGCGCGAGTTTAGTCACTGCATAGGCAATATCTGGTCGAGTTCCAATCATGATGTATAGGAGTGATCCTATCACTTGTTGGAATGACGCGCGAATTTCTGGGTCTGGTGAACCTTTATTGGGTACTGGTTGATACCCTTCAGGTAGCGGTGTGGGGACCGCTTTCGCATTCATGAGTTTAAAACGCTGCAGCACTTTATGTAGATAATCTACTTCATCAACAAGGATTCGACCCTTGGATTTAATAATGCGCATGCGTAAGAACTCTTGGGTATCACCAAGGTCACGACATTCCCAGATTTTCATAAAGCGTTCCTTTAGGGAACTAATGTCTGACTTGTTCTTTCCAAGGAATAGAACATCATCGACATATACTATCACTACAATGGTTTTATCTGCGTTCACAAATAAACCTGAGTCTGATAGTAACCATGTGCATCCTAACGTAGCCATGGATTTATCAAGCGCTTTCCACCATGCTAAAGCAGCCTGTTTTAGTCCATATATGGCACGCTTTAAACGCATCACTTTATTTTTCTGGCAGGGGTTTTTAAACCCTTCAGGTTGTTCCATATATAGTTCCTCATCGAGTTCACCATATAGGAAGGCAGTTTTGATGTCTAATCTGGAGATGTGCCAATCTTTTAACGCTGCAAGCACTAACATCATCTGAACAGTCTCAAACCGTACCACGGGTGAGAATATTTCGTCATAATCAATGCCTTCAACCTGAGAGAAGCCTTTGGCTACAAGCCTGGCTTTCTTCCAGCCATCTGACTTTAAGTCAAATACCCATCGATTTCTGATGACCTTTCTGCCTTTCGGTGGGTCAACGAGTTCAAAGACTTTGCGATTGCGAAGAGACTCTAACTCTTCATGACATGCTTTATGCCACTCCTCCTGTATATCACTTGGCATTTTTAGAATGTCCCTAAAGGTCCATTCACGAATATTGGAGGTATCGGGTGATTCCAGATCTAGTGGTGAAATTGCTTTGGCAAGCAATAGATCCAGGAATTTGACTCCCCCTTCCTGAGCAAGGTGGGTCAGCAACTGCTGATCTACTTCATCCTTGGAGTTGTGTGAAGAGTCACTCTTTGTACTTGGAGGATCAGGCTTGATTTGCTCAGGAATTCCTCCTGGAATTGGCTGATCTTGGCATGAATGCTGCTGAGAGCTACCCGGCTGGTTCGTTACCAGTTTTCGCCAAGTACAACTTCGCTCAATGTCTGCTAGTGTTTTACTAGGAGGTTTATCTCCATAGACATTTTCAGGAAGAGTAGTTGTTTTCCTCAAACGTCCAGATCTCCTTGGCTCAAATGGAGGAGGTACAGGATCTGGTACGGGAGGCAGAGCTTGCGGCTCGTCAGGCTGAACAGCAGCCTCAGGTTCATCTGGAACCTGATCAACCCTGTCGGGTTGTCGAGCGCATCTCCCTTTGAGAAGCTCGGGAAGTGGTGAGTCAAGATCACCAGGAGTGGTGTCTTCAGACGCATCAATGGGTGGTTGATTAGATGGTGGTTTATTCAACTGGGTTGTTCCCCTTGTTCTACCATTTTTTGGTCCAGTAGTACAATTAGGAAATAACATTTCATCAAACAGAGCTTTGTCTGAATAGAATATGGTATTATGTTGTCACATAAAGGCATTGCCTTTCATTCCAGAAGGTCTACCTAAGTAGATCATAAGCTCACTTTTGGGGGATAATTTGTTTATTCACCGAGCTTCTGGGATGTGCACATAAGCACCGCATCCAAACACTCTGAGATGTGAAATGTCTGGAATTTCATCGTTTAATAGAAAATATGGTGTTTGCCATTTAAGGCGACTCATAGGTGTTCTATTATAACAATGTACAGCATGTAATACTGCGAATTCCCACCATGACTGTGGTATACAAGCATCAAGTCGCATTGACTGTGCTTTGTCCATTATAGTGCGCATAAAGTGTTCAGCACGCCCGTTTTGTTGTGGCATGTGAGGTACACTTTGTAGCACTGTAATGCCATCATCCTTTAAAGTTTTAAGGAACACATCTGATTTGTATTCACCGCCGGCATCGGACATCCACTCTTTTATGGTAGTGTTAAATTGATTTTTAATTAACGCTAACCATTGCTTTAATGCACCAATTGCCGAAGCTTTGTCGCGTAAGAGTGATACCCATGCATATGAAGTATAATCGACTAAAAAGACGATAAAATACTTATATTTATGGTATGACGGTATAGGGAAGCTCTTTAGATTGGAATGAACACGACTAAAAGGAGCTTTAGCCCTAGTATCAGATGGAGGATGAGATGCTGCAGGCATTTTGCCTTGCGCACATCCTGGACAAATATCATCAGTTGTAGGAATTATAATTCCATTGGGAAAACCCTTTGTATAATCCTTAGCATGTCTTAGAACCTCTTTAGATGGGTGTCCGAGGCGACGATGCATAAGATCATAATCTACTTTGTAGATCAGTGGCATTTCTGCTGACTGTGCTTCTACTTCAATAGATTGCACATCTAGCCAATATAATGGATGTCCATTTAAAATGGGTTTACATTGGACAAATGATTGTACTTTATGGTATAAGGTAATATGTTGCGCGTTGCCCATTACACGCATACCTTGTTGTAAGAATGCTCCCATAGAAAGTGTTGTCATTTTAGGTATGTAAAGAACTGGATGTACTCTAGTAGTTACTAGAGCATCATTTATATAATGCTTTAAAAGCACTGTTCCAGATCCTTCTACATAAATAGTGTTAGATGCAGTTCTAACCGGTATCCAGTCAGATTCTTCTGCTGGCTCATACTCAATGAAGTCACTAATCTTGTTAGTGAAGTGCGCCAAAGCTCCTGTGTAACGTTTCGACCAAACGCTACCTTCAGTACTGCCTTTGCCTGCAGCACCGGAACACGTGTCGACGACGAGAGTCGACGCTACTCCGAATGACGCCTGGAATAGCCAAATGATAGAGAGAGAGGACCAAAGAATGAGGCCTCTATAGTTAAGTCCACAAAGGGACAACAAGACAAGCACACAGCAAGGAGTGGATAGCAATGCAATTAACAGGGACCAGCCTACTGTACGTGAGGTGGTATGAGAATACAAAGCTAAGGACTTTACCGTCCTTCAGCACGAAGCTATATACTACTCAGGAGCTGGCTTTCAAGCTGAGCTCCCGGTGAACCCTAAGACATGAGAGATAAGCAGACGGCTTATCCTCCAGTAACAATCGTCCATCAGTGATACTCCACAAGCCCCACTACATGAGGCGAACAGCCCTAAGGGCCATCAGGGATAAGAGTCACAATGACTCACACTACAGAGATAACACTCAGTATAGTAGTCCATCAGAAATATCCATCAGAACCCAATGATAAGGGCCTGGAACGACCTCGGCTTCTGATAAGCCGGCATAGGCATAAGCCCGACCCGGTCACATGACTGGAACTTCCCACAGTCACATGAAAACCCGAACATATTCTTATCACGCGATGTCTCGCGGCACGATATTCTTTACTTGCCTTCGCAGGCAGCCAGCGCTCTTGGAATGCGCGAATGTCACATGACCGCGATGGCACATACGTGACATCCTGAGTCTAATAGCCACATGAAGCTTATTTTTTCTCGACACTTAGCACATTGTGTGAAATATTGACCATGCCTGCATTTCAAAACATCAAGCGCGCTGATATTCATACTGTAAAATGGAGACACTACAGACAGTACATTTTTATTTTTACAACTTGGTATCCTTATACTTTTTAGTAAGAGGTCCAAGGCTGTCTGATTGTCAGCATTGTATGAGTGCTGTGTGAGAAAGGCGTACCTTTCTTCATCTGTTCCCCAATCAAGGGTGTTACGCTCAGACCCTGCTCAACCTGGCAAAGTCAGCAAGCAATGCCAGTGCCTTCACGAACATTGGAAGAATTGCCATGATTACCCAGAGGCGCATACCTGGGGGGCATGTGATCAAGCAGACATCGAAGAAGAAGAGGCCATACGCACACTCGTAGCAGCAGAAGACAACAGCTACCTAGCCTATGATGAGGCGTGCAGAGTCCACCAGCTTGTGAGTAACTTGATAACTCGCAGTACAACCCCAGATGCTGGCAGGAAGGTTATTACAGGATGAATGAGGGTCACATGACATGGTCATGTGACATAGTCCCAGGTCATGGAGCTGACCTAATCGATAAGTCATGGGACTTGTAGGATGGAAGCTTGGTCCCAGGTCACAGTACGTATCTGACCTAACCCATAACTCAGGGGACGTTGGAAGAAGCCAGTGGAACTTGGCGGAAGACAGTTGTGTCCTGAAGACGACCAACGACGACAGATTGCGATTACGTGGTGTAAGACCAAGCGGCTTGATGTTGGAACGGACTCCAGCGGGCCGTGGCTTGATGTTGGACAGTATTCCAGCAGGCCGGGTTTGATCCCCTTTTGGGTATGTGTTCAAGATGGATTAGTCCAAGGAGCGCCTGTGTTAGCGCTGAGCCATTTGCTTATTGATGCATTATTATTGGCTTACTGTTGTGGATGACACTCTCCCCCTATGCTTACCATTGTGATTGCTGATTGCTTAGTGTCGCTTAGTCGCGCACTTACTCATGCTTATCATTTGCTTACTGATGTGATTAGACATTCGCTTATTGACGTGTGAGTCATCCTTTGTGATCTTTACTCATACTATATGTGTCGGCTTCATATCTTGATGGACACTTACTATAAATACTATACAAGTTGCGCTATGGTTCGCTAGCTTAGTTGTCTTGAAATCCACCTGTACTCCTCTCAGGAAATTCAGACAGTCTTATAGCAGAGTCATTATTCATTGTGACTATCTTGTTGCCAACATAAGTGTTAGGCGTTGCCACCTTGTAATGAACCTCAAGCTAGGCGGTTTTAGGTGTTACGCTCAGACCCTACGCTAGGCTGAAGACAGCGCAGATGTCTACATGAGCACTGGAAGAATTGCCATGATTACCCAGAGGCGCATACCTGGGAGTCATGTGCAGAAGAAGACATCGAAGAAGAAGAGGCCGTACGTGCACTCGTAGCGGCAGAAGACGACAGTTACCTCGCCTATGACGAGGCGTGCAAGGTCTGCCAGCTCGTGAGTAACATGATCACTTGCGGAAGAGTCCCAGATGCTGGCAGGAAGGTTATGGCAGGACGAATGAGGATCACGTGACACGGTCATGTGATGAAGACCCCCAGGTCACGGGATCTGACCTAAGCAATAAGCCAGGGGGGCACAAAGGATGGAATGGTCCCGGGTCGCAGTACGTATCTGACCTAACCCATAACTCAGGGGACGAGAACACAAAGGTAGCCATTGGAACTTGGCGGAAGACAGTTGTGTCCTGAAGATGACCAACGACGATGGATAACGATTGTGTGGTGTAAGACCAGCGACCTGAGGCTGCCGATATCAGCGGGCTGTGGCTGCCGTTGGGACACACTCCAGCGGGCCGGGTTTGATCCCCTTTCGGGTATGTGTTCAAGATGGATTAGTCCAAGGAGCGCCTGTGTTAGCGCTGAGGCCATTGCTTACTGTTGCATGGCGATTCGTGTTGTGGATGACATTTCCCACTTATGCTTACTATTGATTATTGTTCTCGCTTACTGATGCGATGAGGTGGGCTGATTGATGCCCCATGGTTGCTTACTCACTGGTTGGAGGTGCTCAGTCACTCATTGGTGGGGACGCTTACTTATGGCTTATTGATGCCTTATTCATGTGCTGATTGATGTGAGTCATCATGCTTATTATTCGTTGTTCATACTATGTGTGTCGCCTTTGTGGTTTGATGGACATTTACTATAAATACTATACAAGTTGCGCTATGGTTTGCTAGCTTAGTTGTCTTGACATCCACCTGTATTACTCTCAGGAAGTGCAGACAGTCTTATAGCAGAGTCATTGTTCCCTTTGACTATTCGTGTTGCCAACTTAAGTGTTGGGCGTCGCCACCTTGTAACGAACCTCAAGCTAGGCGGTATTAGGGGACCTTATTGGTTATTCGCCCTTTACAAGTCATTCAAGTCGTTCCTGAGTTCAGAAGCCGTGCGCTTTGCTCAGAGTTGAAGCAAGGAAGACCCATTGGATCCAAGTCGGATCAACGTTCAGTGGAAACGTTACAAAGGGAAACGGTGTCCTCGCTGTTCATCATCAGATCCCAAGCTGAAAGATCAGGCTCAGGCGTTGGTGCACAAGACCCATAAATTAGGTCTGCGTTCTGCATCTCTGGAGTTGTAGGCTCCAGCATCTCTCCACGCATCATGGCTTCTCCTTGCCTACGCACAAAGTCCTGATGTTGCCTGTAGACAATATCCATTAGCTCGTTTGAACTACGAGCTCTGAGAGTTTGTGTATGCATAGCTTTTACCATACGCATCTTTAGTATAAAAATGGTAAGTTTTGCCAGAGGCAACAGCAACTTCCAGGGGAGGAAGAGAAGGATGATCGACATACCCTTCTTTGTGTAGTTCATACTCCCCTGTTTCAGGAGTTGGAGCACAATTCTCTTTATCAGAGTCACGTGAGTCCATTGACATATCATCGAAGATGGAGGCCAATTCTGACACACCATAGGTAGTTGTGTGCTCAAAGTCCTCCATATGATTGGAAGGACCCGGCTGTGACATGTCGATATCGACTTCGGAGTCATACTCCTCGTCGTGGTTCCAATTGGAACGTGTGCGGACTTCTTGATCGAAATCAGAGAAGCGCTGCTCAAGCGTCTTTGTCGTTTGGATAGTCGCTGGGACTTCCAAACGCTCAGTGAGCGTAAGTGCGTTGTTAACGGAGGGGTAGATGCCCGGAGTCCTAGTAGTAGGAGGGGACTGAGAGACAGTGCGGGTGGTAATAGATGAATGCCCAATATGGGCGATAGTGGATGAAGTGGGAGATGGGAGTGCGGCGACGGATGCAATGTGGGAGTGGCCTTGAGGTTGACCACGACCCTTGCCCTTGATGAACTTGCCACGTCCTGCACCTCTAGTACCACACTGGTTGTTAGACCGCTGCTGGTTGGAGGGTGCAGTGGACGATGAAGGCTGCTGCTGACTACCCTGCTTGGTAAAGCAAGGGTTATCGCGCTTGCGCTTCATGGCAGAGATCTTCTGGGCAGATTGCCCACTCTTGACCCTTCCTCGGTTAGCTTCTGTCTCATAGTGGTTTATGACAGTCATCCGGACATCGATCAACGAAAGTTGGTCAAGCTGGGTAGATGAGAGGATAATGGGAATGAGGTGTTCCCATTTGGATGGAAAGTTAGCCATGAGGATCATAGCTTGTAAGATCGGGTCAAGCTCCATGTTTCGCGTAGATATACCGAAGCCTAACTTGACTTCAGAAAGGCGTCCAATGGCAGCAGCCATTTTGTCAAAGACTGGACCGGGGTGCTGGTTCGGATTGAACCGAACACTAATCACCTCCTTGAAGTCTTTGTAGATGCTTGGTACAGAAGGAATAGAATAAGCATCATGAAGGTTATGCCAGAGGTCGTCAGCCTCAGTATAGGAAGCGAAATTCTGCTGAATAGCAGCGGAGAGACGAAGGGTTATGTTGCCAATAGACATGGAGTTCTTATCCTGCCAGTTCTTCACTGCAGAAGGGTAAGTCTCCATCGCTTCCTCATAAGTCTCGGTTTCTGCTTTAAACAACTCCATCTGGACATTGTAAGCATCCCGGTCATTCTTAGAAGCGTCTTCAGCAATGTCCTTGGGCTGAACAGGTTTGAAGGGTTTGATAGGGGCAGTGTGAGTGCCATCAATGAAACCCCAAAGACCTTGTGCCATCAAAAAGGCTTTCATCGCACGTGCCCAGCTGCCATAGTCCTGACCATCAAAGACAGGGACGAAGGTGTTAAGTTGGGATGACATAGTATCTGTGAAGGCTGATGAGACATCAGCATGCTATTCACAATACTGGTATGAGTAAAAAGAGAGCCTTGGCATTAGCTTTCTCCTCGTACTAGCGAGGTGGAAGCTGCCCCAGGGGTCCGTTACATTCTCCTACTGAGAACTGGTCGGTGCCTCACGATGGGGTCTTATTGCGCCCTTCAAGGGACACAATGCCAGGTTGCCAAAGGTAACCTCGATGGTGTTGTCAACAACAGCAACTGTAGTTAAACAGTTCGACAATCATCGTCGTTCGCAATGAATGCAATGGTACCCATGTAGCAGGGCCCATAACCTGTTGCGCAGCAACCAGCGCAGCAAACAGTGTCATGGAGTCTCACCTTGTGAAGGTTTAGAGACTAATAGAGGTTTATAGAGAGGAGTGCTCAAGTGTGCGTAGAGTGAATGACTTGTATTCTTAGAGGGGCTCTACTCCCCTCATTTATAGGAAAACCGGTCCCTATGGTCCCACCACGTCCGTTTGCGTAAAAGTGATGAGTAAAGGTGTCCACAATATCGTGTTTTCAGTAACGTCTGATGTGAAACACCCCAGATGTCTTCAATATCACCACATGTGATACTGATAAGACTTGCACCCTCCATATTGGAGTTGTGCCCACTTTGTGCGTAACGGAGTACCCTAATAGGGTAATCATATGTACGATACTACTGTAATGTCGTAACTGCTATAGATAAGATACGTATGTACTTATTATGTTTCAACAATGAGCATTCTAACAAAACCATGTACGACCAGTGCGAGTGGCTTAGCGGACGACGGACATAGCACCTGGCACTGCGGAGGAAGGACTTACCTGGACCGAATGAAGGATACAACCAAGCCTGAGGTAGTTATCTAAGTGATTTGTACCAGATACGAGCACCCTGTGAGCGCCCAGTAAACTCCAATTGTGAATATCCACGAATGCCAGTGTAAAGTTGAATACCGAATGGTTTCTCTAAGGAAAATCGAGTGAAGTAAGATCGACCAGTATCAGTGCCAGCAAGTGATGGAGCTATGGAGGTCTGCGCTGATGAAATGCAGTCCCTGTGACAGAAATTGCCCGGGGACGAGAGAATGACTAGGTCTCGTGTCTCCGTTCCTGAATTCATGAGCCCCACTACCTTCAGTAATTCATTTACAGAGCAGGGCTTGTCCTTTGGCTATTCACTTTACTCTAACAGCTGTCCATTTTACCACGTATCAATGCTCCGGGTTACAAATATATTGTGAAAAATAAACAACCAAAGAGCAGCTCAGGCTCTCGTCACGGTGTCGCCAGCCTGACTTGCGTCCCTCGGGTTGAGAAGGTCCTGTAAAGCTACAAGTAAGATACTACATCTGTTACGGAGAGGGAAATTGCCACAAGTCCGCACAATCAGTAACCACCATATGCCTCAATGTGGAGTGACGGTTGTCACTGTCCAGCGTCTGGCGAGAAGGAAGGTAATTCTGAGTCAGGAAAAGTGCGGTAGGACTGGTCTGAAGATGCTAAAAGTTCAGAGTCAATTATGACAGAGAGAGGCGTTCTTTTCCGACCTTGGCTCTCTTGTGCAGTGGGTATAATCTCGACTGAGGGACTGGTGGCAAGTGGAGGACTCAGTAATGTTGGTGCAGAGGCTACAACGCGATCAGCCCTGGCAGGGCTCGCTTCGACCGGTGACGAGATGTTAGAGGCGTCATTGGCATCTTCTGTTGCACCCGCGACAACATTTGGAGGAATTGAATCCGGTGTGGGTGAAAGGGAGGAAGGTAAGTTTGTGAGATCCGCAGTGGCTAGATGTGGAGTCTGGGGAGATGTATGGCGGCGATCTTGAACGCTGCACAAAGGGTACGAAGAACTGGGAAGTGAAATGAGGGTGTTATCATCGGTAGGACTGTAGAAGGATGAAGAGTCTGTGCTTTCATGTAACGCTATGTAGCTCTTCCGGAGATGTCTGAGGATATCTGTGGAGATCGTTGGTACGTAAGCACCGGTGCCATCCTGCGCTTGTGCCTGCACCTGTGCCTCATGGACAAGTTGATTCCACAGGCCACAAAACTTGTCCTGCATCTCCAACGACGAAAGCTGCACATCAAGATTGGACAACAATTCGCTAAGAGTCCTCGATGAGACATCCAATAATTTGTCCCACGAGTGTTCGGAATGAAACCGAAAGATGATCCTAGAAATGAAAATTAGGTTGGCGAGCATCGCACTAGAACTGTGCTCCAGGTTCTTCCGAAGAGTAGGCAAGACGCCACCCCAGACCTTGATCAAAATAAGCGGCAAAATACGGCAGTACCGTGAGTATTCCCATACCTTCATGTCCGATGTAAGAAATTGGGTAGTGAGGTCCAAGTAACGGTCATCGTAGACCTGCGCACGTGATATGGTGATCGCAATTATGCACCAAGCACAGAAGATAGTGTGTGGGTCACTGTTACTATCGCCACTGGCACCTGTGCGTAAGACGGCACTTCCAAAATCGACTGATCCAAGTAATCCCTTCCACTCTCCGAAAACGCGGCGCAAGGTCGACCAAGATACGAGAGTCGGCACTGCGTCGATGGCCTTCGTGCAAATCTGGATCCGCTGTTTGTGAGCCAGCTCTGAGATTTGATGAGATGTCACTGTCCGATGCATAAATCCAATCAGAGCCTGTGACAACTTCTGCTCGTCGTCTAGTTTGAGGAAATGGTCCATGGGATCTTTGACTGCTCTTGAGTTGCAAAAGTCAGGAATCCCTGCGAAGAACCGTTCGAACTTGTGGTCTTGATTCAAAGAATTCATTGTCCACTCCAGAGTGCGACAATCGAGTCTTTGTGATTGTTTTTGAGCCGATTCTTCTGTTGCCTTCCTCACTCCTAGTGTAAACTTTCTCAAGGTCCCCTCAAAGAGATTGAGCCACTTAGTGGCATGGGATGGTGCGAGATTCAGGAGAAGGAGCGGGAGGATAAGCATAAAGGAGAAAAGTGGTGTATAATAGTGATGTCAAGGTTCGGTTCTGAACCGCGGTCCGAACCCGAACCGAACTGAACCGGACCGGAAATTGGGGTTCAGGTTCGGGAGATGACCCGAACCGGACCGATGGTTCCGTTTAGCATTCGGGCAATCCCCGAACCCTTCTGAACGTGTTTGAACCTGAACCGTTAGCAAAAATTTCAGGAATAGTATCATTATAGAGCTAGAAAGTGTGGGGTCACCACATGAGAGCACATACAACAGTAACAAAGTCTGCACAGGCTTTGACACGATCCCGACTCAGACAGTTTTTTGATTGCAACAAAAATGAACAATGTTTTTTTTGTTTGCGATGGTACAGAACCTATAGTACGGTACTACGGTATATACGTATCGACCCCTCCATACGCTGAGTTGCGGTCGTGCCGAGAACGTGGTGCCAGTGGTCGTGATCATTATTCTCATACCGGGCCTGTCACAAACCTATACCTCGGTCCGTGACTTACCCGGGAAACTCAGGAGTGCGCAAGGGAACGCGCACACAAACCCAGGAATACGAAGTATTGGTCTAGTGGAACTAGCCAAGACGATGCACATGAAAGGATTGGATAATCCTTTCCTTCCTATTCAAGAAAGACCCGGTCCGGAACCGGGACTTACCAAGCGAAAGGTCGGATGACCTCACATGACTTGTTTGTTGATCAATCAACAAAAGATCATTGATTGATAAACAAAGTCCATTGATCGGTAAACAAAGATTGTTGATCAATCACCTGATGAGCGGAGCTTGTCAGGGATTAATGCTATTGGACGATATACTTAGAAACCTTCCAGCACATTCCATGCTATCTTTAGAACACTTCTAGAGTATTCCATGGGTCCACCCATGGATCGGAGTTGGGCCTCCCCTAAAGTACGCACAGACCATGTATTCAGGTATATAAGCTAGAGCAATGTAACAGACAGTCCCTCAGACTGTCCACTTGCGACATCCCCACTTGTACATTCCTGTCTTCTGAGCAGCTTCCCATCATTGGGTTGTTCCTCATCCTTGTCTTGCTACTCGTGGTCCATTGTTCCCTGTCCCTGTTCTATCTCCTTGTTGGTTCGACGTTAGCCACCCTGCTCCTTGTGATCCTCGGTCTCGCTGTTGCGATTAAACAGTGAGACACTCATCACAGGGCCAGTGATGCTCGTCTGGGCCCTCTTTAGTTCTCGCCTTACTTCGCCTTCACCGCCTGCGTTGATATGACATTGCTTGCCTTGGGTAGTCATAGTCCTCGCCATTTTCACCTTGGCTAGCACAGTCGTCAGCGACCCTGGGTTGTGGCTTGACAAAAGCTGAGAAAGTGGCGGTTGAAGGCAGCGGTTGGGAAAGCGTGGGGCGGTGAAGCGGCAGGGATGAAGTTGAGGGTGTGGTGTCAGTGGCTGGCGAGCATGCGAGGAAGTGTGAAGGCAGCGGTAGAGGAGAGTGGAGAGAGGAAAGCACCGAGAAAGCGCAGGTAGATCAGAGCGCAATAATATTCATATAGCGCAGCTGAGAAAGATATAAGTAGCCAGTGTGGTGTATTGGTTCTGTGCTGACGTGACATAATTTTTTCTTGCCGGTGATGCTTAGTGTTCAATTCTCGCTTCGTGTAGTTTTTGCAGCCAATCACATGACACATGTACCCTTAGTAATCCACTCCATTCATGGTTCTCCCTTTACCAGTTCCCCACCCACGCAATTGTGCGTGCAAGCCTGACCATGTCGCTGCACACAGCCCCGACCCTGACCACAACAACCTGGGCAATGATGACCGCTGTGGCTACGAAAGAAGCTACAACGACACAAGACGACATAACCAACGACGACGACAGCCCGGACAATGAAAACCACAAAGACGAACCCCGCGACTGCAACAGCCACAACGATGACAACCACACTGAGTGCAGAAAAAAAATGATCATTAGTACATGTACATAGCATCATACGGTGTAATAAATGTCGCTTCAATTTTTACTCCAAAAGCAAGTCTTTTGCAGTACACAAGCCAGAAATTATGCGTGTTTTTTTAAATTATGTAATCAGGCACTCTTTAATACTCGCATTCACATTCGGTTCAGGTTCAGCCTCTCCCCGAACCTGAACCGGACCCTTTTGAACCTGAACCAATGGTTCAGGTTCGGGTTCAGCAAAATGCCTGAACTGAACCGATGGTCCAGTTTAGGGTTCAGGGAAAATAGGCTCTGAACCGAACTGAACCGAACCGTTTCATCACTAGTGTATACTATGGGCTGTTTTTTCGTGCAATCCCCACTATGGTCATGCATGGGTATAGCAAGGTGAATAGAGTAAACCACATCAGGGTGATGCTTGAACTCATACTGAAAGAATCCGAAAAGTAGAGGCCTGCAGCGAACAGAGCAAAGGCAAGTTGTTGGCCAGCCCGCGTGAAATCCACTAGGAAAACAATGCCAGATTCATGGACCCCTTCCGCGAGGTATTCACAAATTCTCGCCTGGGAATATGGGGTCCATCAGTATCGAATGGCCACGAGGTACCGGCGCGCCCACTGATGCAGAGAAAAAGCCAACAGAGCACATGTGAGGCTGAGGATCAAACTCGAGTACCACAGTGTGTTGACCATCTGATAAGTCGACGCGAGCTGGGAAGATATGGCAGAGATGTTGGATTGTGGTCCATTCAAACTTGTAAAATAGTCATTGAGGTCCTCTGGGCTCGCATTAAGGCCCGACAAGTTTGGTCCCATGGCTGCCGCAACCGTGACAGAGAATAGTTCGCTCTGGCATCGCAGTCATAACTAGTGTTGTAACAGCTCGGCTCAGCTCGGCCCGGTAGCCGCATCTTAGGCCTGGCTATTTACAGCTCAGGCTTTCGAAAATGCGAGCCTGAGCCATGACTATGGCTGGTGGCCAGCTTTGGCCCAGCCTAGGTTATAGCCACGGCTTTACTGGTATACCAACAATACAGTGTTTTATTAGAAAGATGTAATCGGATCGATCCCATACAGCTTGTACTAAAGTAATGTGCTACTACACTACTCCACAGATGCTTTCGCCGTCGACTAGCCAAGTCCACCACTACCGCGTCGCCACCCGAGTTGTTGTAGTACAACTCATTGTTGTTGTAATGTTTTGACCCAACGCTACCTTCAGTACTGCCTTTGACCTGCAGCACCAGACCACGTGACTATGACGAGAGATGATGTGTTACGCTTAGACCCTGCTCAACCTGCCAAAAGCCACAAGCAACGCAAGTGTTTACACGAACACTGGAAGAACTGCCATGATTACCCAGAGGCGCATACCTGGGAGGCACATGATCAAGCAGACATTGAAGAGGAAGAGGCCGTACGCGCACTCGTAGCGGCAGAAGATGAAAGCTATCTAGCCTATGATGAGGCGTGCAAAGTCCACCAGCTTGTGAGTAACATGATCACTCACGGTAGAGTCCCAGATGCTGGCAGGAAGGTCATTACAGGACGAATGAGGGTCACATGACATGGTCATGTGACGAGGTCCCAGGTCATGGAGCTGACCTAATTGATAAGTCACGGGACTTGTGGGATGAAAGAAGGTCCCGGGTCACAGTACGTATCTGACCTAACCCATAAGTCAGGGGACGCCAATGAAGTAGCCAGTGGAACTTGGCGGAAGACAGTTGTGTCCCAAAGATGACCAACGACGACAGATTGCGAAGAGTGGTGTAAGACCAGCGGCTTGATGTTGGACAGTATTCCAGTGGGCCGGGTTTAGTCCCTTTTCGGGTATGTGTTATTGATGGATTAGTCCAAGGGGCGCCTGTGTTAGCACCAAGCCATTTGCTTATTGATGCATTTATTATGGCTTACTGTTGAGGATGACACTTTCCCCTGATGCTTACTCGCTCACTGATGCATGCTTTGTGATGCTCAGTCATTTCCTCACTCATTCGCTTACTGATGTGATTAGACATTCACTTATTGATGTGTGAGTAATCCTTTGTGATCTTTACTCATACTATATGTGTCAGCTTCATATACTGATGGACACTTACTATAAATACTATACAAGTTGCGCTATGGTTCGCTAGCTTAGTTGTCTTGACATCCACCTGTACTTCTCTCAGGGAATTCAGACAGTCTTATAGCAGAGTCATTGTTCAGTGTGACTATTCTTGTTGCCAACTTAAGTGTTAGGCATTGCCACCTTGTAACGAACCTCAAGCTAGGCGGTCTTAGGGGACCTTCTTGGTTATTTCCCCTTTACAAGTCATTCAAAGTCGTTCCTGAGTTCAGAAGCCATGCGCTTTGCTCAGCGTGGAAACAAGGAAGACCCATCGTGTAACGTTTCCACTAAACGTTGATCCGACTTGGATCCGATGGGTCTTCCTTGTTTCAATTCAGAGCAAAGCGAACGGCTTCTGAACTCTGGAATGCTTCGTACGACTTGTAAAGGGCGAATAACCAAGAAGGTCCCCTAATACCGCCTAGCTTGAAGTTCGTTACAAGTGGCAACGCCTAACACTTTAAGTTGGCAACACGAATAGTCAAAGGGAACAATGACTCTGCTATAAGACTGTCTGCACTTCCTGAGAGTAATACAGGTGGATGTCAAGACAACTAAGCTAACGAACCATAGCATAGCTGGTACAGTATTTATAGTAAGTGTCCATCAAGATATGAAGCCGACACATATAGTATGAGTAAAGATCACAAAGGATAACTCACACATCAATAAGCGAATGTCTAATCACATTAGTAAGAACAATAGTAGGCATGAGTAAGTGCACGACTAAGCGACACTAGGAAATCATCAATCAATGAATAAGCATGAGGGGAGAATGTCATCCACAACAGTAATCAAACCATGCGTCAGTAAGCAATGGTCTCGGCGCTAACACAGGCGCTCCCTGGACTAATCCATCAATAACACTTTCCCGAAAGGGGATCATACCCGGCCCGCTGGAGTGCGTCCCAACGGCAGCCACGGCCCGCTGATATCGGCAGCCTCAGGTCGCTGGTCTTTCACCACGCAATCGCTATTTGTCGTTGTTGGTCGTCTTCAGGACACAACTGTCTTCCGCCAATTCCATGGCTTCTTCCACCGTCCCCTGAGTTATTAGTTAGGCCAGATACATACTGTGGCCTGGGACAATTCCATCCTTCGCGCCCCCCTGACTTATTGCTTAGGTCAGATCCCGTGACCCGGGGGTTTATCACATGACCGTGTCACGTGACTCTTGCTCGTCCTGTCATATCCTTCCTGCCAGTATCTGGGACTCTCCCGCGAGTGATCATGTTACTCACGAGCTGGCGGACTCTGCACGCCTCATCGAAGGCGAGGTAACTGTCGTCTTCTGCCGCTACAAGTGCACGTACGGCCTCTTCTTCTTCAATGTCCTTTTGATCTCGTGCCTCCCAGGTATGCGCTTCTGGGTAATCATGGCAATTCTTCCAGTGTTCATGTAGACACTTGCGCTGTCTCTGGCTAGGCGTAGGGTCTGAGCGTAACACATCGGATCCAAGTCGGATCAACGTTCAGTGGAAACGTTACACAATGCTATCCTGAATGACACCTGAGATAGCCAAGAGGAAAGAAGGACTGGCCCAAGTTGAATGGGAACAGCCATAGATAGAGTCCTGAAAAGGACAACAAGACAAACAGGAACAAATGAATGGACAGCTTGACAATTAACAGGGAACCACCATGCTATTTGTGAGGTGGATATGAGAATATCAAGCTGAGGACTCTACCGTCCAGAGCCCTACTCTATATACAGTCATTCATGGGTCTTTGGAACATCGGGGTCAATGGACCAAATGACTCTGATGACCACATTTTTGGTCAAACCACTCTAATCTTTTTGTAATATCTAATATATAGCCCATATGTATGTTCCTATCAAGTTTTAGAGAAGTGCAACCAGTAGATTTTGCCAGAGATATGTTTCTGTGTTGTTTTCTGCAAAAACTCAAATTTGATGAACAGATAACAACAAGAAATCCCATGTTTTTTGGCAACTTCTGGTGGCCATATCCCAAGTACACACTATATAGTGAACTTGAGATAGTCATCTCATATATATCTGCAAGGGATTGCAAGGTATTTACAAAAAGGTGTCAGAAGAGTCGATACCGGTGCTACTTAGTCACACATTAGTCACACATGAGTCACATCAGACCCGCTGACAGTGGAGATTGTGACCAGTGACTATCCAAATTAGGAAACTCGGTGACTGGTCCATTGACCCAGTTTCCATTGATAACAACTGTTTGCACTGATTGCCTTCATCGCACCTTTCAACATTGTCTGATAGTGTTGATAATTACCGAATAGGTGGTTTACTGATATGACTAGAGTACTACCTATTTAAAACGGCTCATTCTCTACTACAACATCGTCCCAGGGGAATCTAAATTTGATTGGTCCATTGACACATGAATGACTGTACTGCTCAGGAGCTGGGTTTCAACCTAAGCTCCCGGCCAAACCCTAATACAATGAAGATAAGCATACGGCTTATCCTCCAATGAGATCAGTCCATCAGTGATACTCCACAAGCTCCACAACATGAGGCGCATAGCCATAAGGGCCATCAGTCATAGGAGTCATCATGAGTCAGAGATAACACTGATATAGTAAGTCCATCAGAAATATCCATCAGACCCCAAGATAAGGGCCTGGAGTGGCCTTGGCTCCTGATAAGCTGGCTTGGGTTCTCACCCGACCCAGTCACATGACTGGAACTTCCCACAGTCACATGCATTCTCACCGAATCTTCAGATATTCTTTGTGTGCCTTCGCAGGCAGTGCGCACTCTTGCACATGCGCCGAATGTCACATGACCGCATGGCACGGTACATGACAGTTTTCAACTTGTTATTGATGCGTTCATGGTAGTTGACACGGTCAGGGTACTATGCTGTCAGCACCTTTTCGCATGTAAGCTTACTTTCGCATTTCAATAAACTCAATTCGATCGACCATTTCCTCTCATTCAAATTTCACAAAAAAAAAACCCTAGATAAAGTAGGTATTGTAGATAAATGATCATAAGAAAGTGGGAGATTTTATCTAAATTTGTGGTCACAGAAAAATCGCAACCTCGGTGGGTGGTCTTGTGCACACATTCTCACATCCTCGATCCCTCCGATCTCAGTATTTCCATACACTTTTTTTCTTTTGTAGTGGTAACATACATACATGGGACTGTGCATATAAATTCTAGAGTTAGCGATCTAAGGTGATCAAGCTGTGGAAAGAAATCATGCTTCAAGCTCACCCAGGAGTGACAAAATCGATGACCAATTTGAAGCACTTCTGTGGCTGGGCCATCAAATGCGCCCGCCTGGATGTTCCCGTAAGTGTGACAGGTGCGTGACCAAGTTGCAAAAAGGTGTAGTCTAAATTAAATATTCACTGCCTGTTGAACCACTTCAGCAATAAATAAGCAGTAAAAATCAATGAAAAGAGGGTCTATTTCTCTATGACTATGTACAATTTTAAGTGTTTACGATGTGTGGTTGATTTTATAGAAAAATGTTACTCATTTTTGCGAAAAGGTGCTGACAGCATAGTAATGCTGAGTGTCGTGGTGCTTCATGTTTGTGCCAGTGGCCCAAGGGATTAGGTGTAGTGGGCGAGGCCAAGGAGCAGGGAACAGAAATGATAAGTGGAGAATGTGGCATGCAACGGCGCAAGAACTATGGATATAGAGGTGTGAAATGGTATCATGAGGGAGCAGTGAACGGTCTGACCTTTCGAGCTGTCAGACTGGCCATTGGGTGAACCTGTGGATGGTTGGTGTAGCCGTCTTAGGCATTGTTGTCGTGATCACGTCGCGTGGGCTCACTGGCGCTATCACAACAGTAGCTGGCACCGTGCTTTCCACAGCCAGTGTCTTTGTTGTCAACGGGGTTGGGGCCTTGGCCAGTGCCCAAGTCAGGAGTGACAATAGAATCTGTAGCTAGCGATGTGGTTGTGGTGCTGAAGCTACCAGGAGATTGGTGAACAATGGTAGAGGGACAGACGCAGACGTTCAGAGGAACCCAGTGTCTTGACCGGATGAGAGGAACAGGCTCAGATGGGCAATGATGCAACAAGCTTGAAGAGCACGAGACCTGAGGCCAAGGGGCAGGGATGACACACTGATGCTCGTACAAATTTGGATGCTGGGCGATGAGGGGGTGATGTGTTACACTTCGCTGGTTGGGTCAGCATAAGCGGGATGACGAGTCGCTCCCGAAACTTACTAAGGAACTGTCGTGGCTTATTCATGTATGACTGTATGATTACTGATGGTCTTAGTGGACGATTACTTAGCATTAGTAGTAGTGGCTGTATCGCTGACGAAGGTGTACAGTCAAGATAGGTTATAAGGCAGCTATCGACTGTTGTGGTCGATAGCTTTACTCTCTTGTACCATTCTCGAATCTAGTCGGGTTCTCTCCCTCCAAAGACCCACCTCGCGCTTCGCTCTCTTAGGAAGGCACTTTCAAGTGTCCTTGCATCTGGTCACACCGGCGCACATTGACACATGTTGATAAGTCACGACATCTCATCACCGCGTATACTGCCTAAGTCAGGCTCAGGTCACGACAACCATAACATTAGAGTAAAGCTCTCCTCATACGCCGTGGCGACAATCACAACCAAGGATGGTTGGGACTTCCAACCTTTTCTGGTCAACTCTAGAGAAAGAGATGCTCCTGCAAGATACGTCATCAACTGAGTCCGTTGGAGAACAATCCCCGACGACAGAAGAAGTGGAGCACTAGAACATTTCAATACCAGATATTACGCAGAGGCAGCCACTGCACAACGATTTCATCCTATCATCTTTCACCGCGAAAGGTGTTGCTGGGTGGAACTTAGGTGGAACCGAACCCAAGAATACTTTGAAGCAGCCAGGCCAGCTGGCGACGACCTCAACTGCACCATCCCATTGTCAGAGGCTCGACAAATTGAAGAACAAGGAAGGATCAATGGAGAACCAGTGGAGGAACATCCGGAACCTATATCCCCAGAACTCCAACATCGAACACCAGCACAATCAGACACCAGCCACACAAGCGAACGGGCACAGACCCCATCAATAGCAGAAGAACCCGAGAATATCTATGTTCACGAAGAAGAACCCACAGTGGAAGACATCATTCAACAAACAGCTACATTACACATCCCTGACCCAATTAGGATGGCTACTCAAACACACATCAAAGAACCAGCCCCACTAGTTATTGACGAACGAATGGGTCATATCGTAGATATGAACCCAGAAGATCTACAGGCCGCACGGCGAGCCATGGGACCAGACCAACCAGACCAACCCAGAGGATTCGACTTCGACTACAATGAACCGCCCCCTCGACCATATGAACAAATCAATAGGGGAATACAAGGGTATCTGTACAGACGCCAACCCGACCAAGGAGGTCCTCCACCTGTGGGAGGAGGAGGACCACCAGGAGGACTGCCACCCATGGGAGGAGGTCAACCACAAGGGGCTCACACGACAGACAAATTCATCGGCAATCCCCCAAGCCCTTTTAATGGAGATTGCTCAAAGGTCGAAGGATTTATCCTTCAGTGGGAAGTATATGCCAGGGTAAACGCAAGCCACGCAGCCATGAGGAATAAATATCAAAAAGCTATGTTATTCCTCACCTACATTCAGGGAGACCTGGTTAACGCCTGGGTCATGTCCGCAAGCCAATGGCTGGTCAGAGAAGTAATGAGAGGCATCAGCCAGTTTGACAACAGGCTATGGAACAATATCCTACAAGCCTTCTGACAGCAATTCGCCGATGTACTCAGCAAAGAATGCACTCAGGCCCAGCTCGATGCTGGAATTCGAATGAAAGAAGGGAAGATCGATGACTACATTGCGCTATTCGAACAACTAGTTCGATACGCTGGATACAACATCAACGCTGAACAAACCCTAAAGTACTTCATAAAAGGACTTCCGAGGGCACTTTATGAAGCAATGTATCAACACGATGACCCTCGAACGTACGAAGATTGGAGAGCATCGGTGCTCAGAAGGCAACAAAAGTGGATCCACATGCAGACAGTGCGTGGTAACCTAGACATGTTCAAAGGATCCGCTAACAAAAACCAATCGGGAGCATTGGCAAAATTGCTCGCTCCACTATCAAATCCTGACGCAATGGATACCTCAGCAGATCAGGTCAGAGGAAGACTCGCAGGGGCAGAAGATGTCCTCAACTCTCCACGACCTCCCTTCCCACCAAGAGGAGGGTATCTTCAAAGGCAACGTGGAAATCGACCGGACTTTAGTCAAACCCGGTGTTACAACTGTGACAAAATGGGGCACATCAGTCGAGACTGTCGCCAACCATGACAAAACAAACGCCAGCAGATAAGAAGTACTGAGGAAAAACCAAGGACCAATGAAGATAAAGCGGAAGACTGGCTGAGGGGAGTGGCCAGTGAAGGAGATGATGTGAAGGACCTCATCCTGCAGAAGTTGATGGGGATGGATTTTTCAGACGCCTGAACCTGACGGCCTGGGTGAGGGCACTTTGTTGTAACTCTGTGTACATTATGCGCTACCGATCTATGCAAGTTCCAGTTCAACTGCACACATGTTACAACATGGCCGAAGTAAAAGCACTAGTGGACTCAGGAGCCACTGATAATTTTGTGAGCGAAGCTTTCCTCCAACGAATGGGGATAAAAACACGGTTGCTAGATAAGCCAAAGCGAATCTACAACATTGATGACACCGCAAACAAAGCAGGACACATAACTCATTATGTCATCCTTCGAGTTAGTGTCAAAGGAAACAACAAGGAAATGAGGTTCCTAGTCACCAACATCGGAAAAGAGGATATACTCTTCAGGTATCCCTGGTTGGCAGCTTATGAACCACAGTTCGACTGGAGGAAAGGGTCAATTAACCAGACACATCTCCCGATCACGATCAAAACAGTCAATGCGACTGACAGAAGAAATGTTCTGGCTCATCTGCTGACAAAATCGAAAGAACACATAGCAGAACAGCTGGAGCAAGAGGAATCACACGGACGGAGAGTACTGCTCCCAGCCGTCGAACACGCCATCACGGCCAAGCCTAAAAATGAAGAAACCGCCGTTCTACCTCCACAATATGAACCATTTCGCAAGGTGTTTGATGAAGAGGCATCAACAAGACTCCCAGAAAGGAGACCTTGCGACCACACGATTACGCTTCAACCTGACGCCCCAACATCGCTAACATGCAGAATTTACCCCATGACCCGCACTGAAGATGAAGCCTTGGACGCCTTCATCGATGAACATCTCAAAAAGGGTTATATCCGACCCTCACAATCACCATATGCGTCGTCCTTCTCCTTTATCAAGAAGAAGGATGGGAAGCTTCACCCAGTTCAAGACTATCGTGCTATAAATCAGTGGACAGTGCGAAACCAATACCCACTTCCACTGATAGCAGATTTAATGCAAGACCTTGGAGGAGCGGTCATGTTTTCCAAATTTGACGTCAGACAAGGGTACAACAACATCCGAATCAAGGAAGGGGACGAACATAAAGCGGCATTCAAAACGAGACGAGGCCTCTTTGAACCCACAGTTATGTATTTCGGTCTCTGCAACTCACCGGCAACCTTCCAGGCCTTCATGAATGAGATCTATCAACCAATCATTGCTAAATTTGCGACGGAAGGAACGCACATTTGCATATACATGGACGACATAGCCGTCGCCACCAATGATTGTGGCTCCTTCCAGCGTACAAACGAAGCACATACAGCGGCGGTCGCAGCCGTCCTTGCAGTAGCCGCAGCACATGATCTCTACTTCAAACTGGCAAAATGCACATTCCACGTTCCGTCAATTGATTACCTGGGGGTAATCCTTGAAAAGGGGATGATGCACATGGATCCTGTGAAGGTCGCGGGTGTCCGCACTTGGCCCACACCAACAAAAGTCAAAGACGTACGCAGCTTTTTGGGCTTTTGCAATTTTTACTGCCCCTTCATTCGAGGATTTGCCAACATCACCAAACCAATGAACGAACTAACGAGGAAAAACATCGAATGGCATTGGGGACCAACCCAACAAAGCACCTTCAAGACACTCAAGAATCGCATTACAAGCAATCCGGTCCTTGCTCATCCAGATCCAAAAGTACAATATGACCTCGAAGTAGACGCATCAGGATTTGCTGTCGGAGCAGTCCTCACGCAGAAGGGACCCAATGGCAAGAAACATCCAGTAGCATTCTATTCGGCCACCCTCAACGAAGCCGAACGAAACTATGACATATACAACCTAGAATTATTGGCCATCATGAAGGCGTTACGAAACTGGAGATACCTACTGGTGGGGTCACCACACAAGGTCAGAGTATTCTCGGACCACATGAACCTACAATACTGGCGAGACCCACAGAAAATTAGCCGAAGAGTAGCTCGAGAAGTATTGGAACTAGAAGAATACGATATCGAAATACATCACCTCAAGGGACGAGCCAATGGTAGGGCAGATGCGTTGTCCAGAAGACCAGACTACGACATCAGAGATAAGGAAAACGATCAAGTCACCATCCTACCAAATGAAATATTCATACGAACGATTGCAGGAATCACACCAACATCCATCAAACAGGATGAAACACAAATCAAAACGTGGATTAGCCCTCATGAACTCAAGAAAATAGATGGTGTGTGGTTCAAGAATGGGAGGGTGGTAGTCACCACAAAGAAACACGAAGAACTAAGGGGAGTCATAAAGCAATACCACGATGCATTAACGGCAGGACATCCAGGGATAGCAAAAACACAAGAGCTGCTAGCCCGACACTACTGGTGGCCAAACATGAAGACAGACGTCATCAACTACATTCAAGGATGTGCGGAGTGTCAACGACACAAAGTCAACACTTGACCCACCAAAGCACCATTCGAACCCATCTACCCACGAATGGAAGCTACACCGTTCGAAGTCATCGCGGTGGATTTCATAACTAAGTTACCCCAGTCAGACGGATATGACTCGATTCTGACGATCACAGACCATGATTGTTCCAAGGCATCAATATTCTTACCTTGCCAAGAATCGATGTCAGGAGAAGAGACTGCAATGTTATACGCTCAAAAGGTACTCCCGCAGTTTGGACTCCCAAGCAAGATAATCAGCGATCGAGACCCCCGTTTCGTGGCGAAGTTCATGCGAGAACTGTGCCAAATCCTTCAAATATATCAACCGCGTACCACCCAAGGATGGACAGGCAATCAGAACGCACCAATCAGTGGTTAGAACAATATCTCCGACTATGGGCAAACGAGAAACAAGATAACTGGGCAGCACAACTACCTCTAGCAGAATTCGCTCATAACAATATGATAAGCAGCACCACTAAACAAACCCCGTTTTTCACGCTAATGGGGTATCATCCAAGAGATAAATGGGCGCCAGGTACAATCAGCTTGCCCAGCATATCAAACAGACTAGAACAATTAGTGGACGCCCGTTGGAGCGCACAGGAGAATATGATAAAGGCCCAGAAGTCATGGGTCAAACACAAAGATACGCCTAGGTATGCCATAGGAGACCAAGTATGGCTAGATGGGCGCAACCTACGAACCAATCAACCTACTGCCAAGCTGGCGCCCAGGAGACAGGGGCCGTTCGAGGTTGTGCAGGTGATGTCCCCTGTGAATTATCGGCTCAAATTACCTCCGCAATGGAAGATACATGACGTGTTTCACACAGACCTGCTTACGCCTTACAAAGAAACACACATGCATGGCGTAAACTACTTACGCCCACCGCCTGAATTAGTTGACGGCGTGGAAGAATATGAGGTCGAAAAGGTGATAGACTCCAGAAGGTTTGGCCGAGGGCGCAAGCTCCAGTACCTCATCAAATGGAAGGGATATGCGGACTCGGAAAACCAGTGGGTCCTGTGGGACGACTGTTGACACAGACCGGTTATCTGGATTCCTGTGTTGTAAGGATGATTGAGTCATCCTGTAACTATCGGTATCTACATAGATCCCCTTAAGGGAATGGACTATTTTTATCTATCTTTATTGTCTTTGTTCCATGTATAGTAATCCCTTTGTTCCATATTATTAAGATACCGGTAGTAGCTGTATTTAAGAACAGCTGACGTGGCAATGCGGTGTTCTATTTGGTTTCCAACCAATAGTTGTCTTTTAGTTACAACTACAGATACACGCACATGCTGTATTGGGGTGCACGGACCATGTGCGCACAGACCACCCTGAGTAGTATATAAGGGTCTCTGTTTCCGCTCTTACACTTCAGAGTTCCTTCAACCTCTGAAGTGTAAGTCCCCACTTTTACTTTACTCTCTTTCACCTTTGCTCACACTCTAGTATAGAACTGTTTGCTTTATAGGTGTGTTACTATTGTAATATAGAGTTCCTTCAACCTCTGAAGTAACTGTTTGCTTTATAGCTTTTGTGCTAACTCCTAAGACGTCAGTTGCTATCTGCGCAACAGGTTATGGGCCCTGCGTCCTAACTGACTGTCTATTCTTCTTTTGTCCCAGATCTACACTCTGTGCCTTTGCTCACTTTGCTTTGTCACCATCTTTGACATCATCTCTTTCCCACTCAGTGAGCATACATTCTTTTATTCGGCACTCCCTACACCCAAGGCGAAAAGGGCTATGCCCCTAGTAGTCTGTCACTTTGGCTAGCCCTCTATAGGGTTCTATTGACAGGCGCAAGGGAGCTCTTAAGTGAGCTGAAGCGTCCTGAAGATCCTCCAGTGCGCACTACATAGATTTCTTACTTTATTTTCTGGCATTGTCCAGTTTTAGGCCAATAGGGGAAGACCCTTGCGGCTATAGGCTTGGTTAATGGTTGGGGGATACTCGGTTAATACCTGGGTCCCTTCAAGGCGTCTGCCAGTGGTTAATAGTCAAACCCACTGTGTGCAGTCATCTGGTACAACTAGGCCTTGCTACTATAGTATATACACAGTAGTTGCACAGACCTCTCCTAGTGGAAGTATTCGCCACCTTTGTGCAGGATTCGCTGCATAGGATGTCTCACTGTTGCACTACTTATGCTTGAAGGCCCTTAATGGCCTGGTTCAGAGACTCCACAGACGATTAGTCGTGTTGTTCTAGGAGTTGATCCTGTCCACACTTCTAAGAATTCGCTGTTGGCTCCTCTCTGACAAGCATCCCTTATGATCAGTCTCTAGTGAGAAACTAGCATAGCTCTAGATGGCGAGACCTATAGCTCTGTCTTAATGGACATCTTATCCTTGGTTTAAGACCCCTAGACTTTCGCCATAGGCTCACTACCCTCACGGGTCTTAGAAGAGTTTAAAACTGGCAAGGGTACTATTAAATTATTACTATCTATTAGATTATCTAGAAAGTCGCACAACTTGAGGCATGACACATCTGTGTTATGTAGCATAGCGCTCCTGTGATTGGGTATCCATACATTCAAAGATCTGGACTGGTGCTGACCGCTCCTCAGCACCAGATATAACATCTCAAATTTACAATGGCCACAACAATGTCGTCTGCATTTACCATCACTTTCCCTCCTACCATCAAGTTGGATCGTTTGGATGGCACCAACTGGGTTCAGTGGAACTCCACCTTCGTGGCTCTCATGAGGATGAATGGCTGCAAACGCCACCTCACCCACAATGACCCGGCTCACACCGATCCCGCCAACCCAGACGCAGACGTAATTGCGTTCTGGAACAAGCAGGAGGAGGCCCTTTTGGGCATGATTACTTTATTTTGTACCACAGAAGTTTACTCGGTGGTGTCTTCTGATCTCACCTATGCAACGGTGCATCAGAAGTACATACATTGGAGAGTTTGTACGGTGTGGTTGGTTCTATGGCCACCTTTAATTTGTGGGTTGGGCTTGCTAATACCAAGCTCCAGGAAGGTCAGCCCTTCCTGCCTCAACTCCAGTGTATGCTGGACACGAGGAACACACTTGCGGAGAACGGGATGGCGATCAGCGACATGCAGTTGTCATTCATCTTACTAGATGCTCTCCCCCCGTCCTTCTCCACCATCGCCGGCACAATACTCGCCAATGGTCCCCCCTCGGCACTCGTCCCCAACGACCTCGTCCAGAGGTTCCTTAATGAGGAGAGTCGCCTCAATGGTCCTTCGGCGACCTTAAACAAGGCCGCCCCGTCAAAAATTCATCTTCATCATCTTTCAATAATAAAGGCAAGCAGTGGCAGTCCAAACCGCAGCAAGCCTCTTCGTCCAATCAAGGTGGCTCTTCGGAGCCCACATGTTACTACTGCCAAAAGCCCGGCCATAAAAAGCCGGACTGCAAAAAGATGAAGAAGGACCAAGAGAACACCCGTAAGGGCAAGGAGGGGCAGATCAAGAAGCAGTCTGCCAATGTCATGGCACTGCGGAGGATAAGGAGACCTCCAGAAGGCTCCTAAAGGCCCGCCAGTACCAAGGGCTTATTGCCCCAATAGCTACTTCTGTAAACGGTAGTGGCAAAATAGAGGAGGTGACTGAGGTCCCTCAAATTCGTCTTTATGTCATGGGAGCAAGTGTAACAACACTTGGCTTCTGGATAGTGGAGCAAGCTCACATTCAACTTTGAGCGTGAGGACTTTGATACATATGAGTCTCAATAGTGACATCTCCATTGCTGATGGCACCATCATCAAAGCCGTTGGCAAGGGCTCTGTGATATTCAGAACTTCTTATAGCAAGGACTTAATCCTAGAGAATGTTCTGCACATCCCCTCCACCCAAGACAGAATCCTTTCTGTAGCGACACTTACAAAGAAAGGAGGACTGGCAAAGTTCGATGGGAATACTTCTCCCTCAAATATAACTTTGAACCAGTAGCGGATGGTTTTCAAGCTGGAGGCCTTTATTGGCTCTCAGTGCAACACATATATGGTGTAAGCACTGCCACTGCATCAGCCAGCTTAGAGACCTGGCACAAGCACATGGGACATATGTCCAAAGAAGCGCTGAAGAGATATGCTCAGAGTTCCTGTAAAGGACTCATCATAAATAATTCCCCAGAGGAGACTGGTATCTGCCATGGCTGTGAGCTAGGCAAGAGCCATCGTCATCCTTTCCCTTCTTCCAATAAGCGTGCTTCACAGCCGCTTGAACTGTTCACTCCGACTTAGTTGGACCCCTTCAGAGTAATTCTATTCAGGGGAACAAATACTTTGCTACCTTTATCGATGATCACACCAGAATTGCGGTTGTGATTCCTCTAAAGTCCAAAGACCAGCTTTCAGGTGCCTTCGTGCACTACTGGCAATGGGCTGAAAGGCAGTTGGAGCACTATAAACTAAAGTGTCTTCATTCTGATCGCGGGGGCGAGTATGTGAACAAGGAGGTTAAAAACCTTCTTTTGGAAGCGGGAATTGAGCATAAACTCACTGTGCCACATTCTCCACAACAGAATGGTAGAGCTGAGCGATTTAATCGCACCATCATGGAAAAGGGCACTAGTATGCTACATGATGCAGGTTTAAGCCTGGGCTTCTGGGAGCAAGCGGTTATGACCGCTGTCTACATCTACAACAGAACTCCCATCCGTTCTACTCAGTGGAAAACTCCGTATGAGCTCTGGTATGGTACAGTACCAGATGTCTCTCACTTTAAAGTATTTGGTGTAAAGCCTACTATCATGTACCTGAACACAACTGACGTAAATTAGATCCTAATCAAAGGAAGTCGTGTTTGTGGGCTATGAACCTGATACAAAAGGTTATACTCTATGGGATAGACATAGCCGGTCATTCATCATCTCATGAGATGTTACATTTGATGAACAGACTTTCCCTTCCCACTCTGATTTGGGCAATCAGAGACCACCAATCCAATTTCCATCACCTTCCATTCCTACTGGGGAGACACTTGAGTACCCAGTAGAAGTCACTTTTCCAGGAGAGCCTGCCCAGCCTCCGCCAGCACTGCCACAAGCGCCTCAGGCTCCTCAGTTACCAGAGGAACAACCTACACAAGAGGCACCTGAGAATCCACCTCAGGAAGTAAGGCCGCACACTCCCACCCAAGCACCACAACCTCCACCGCAAACAGAATATCATACTCACCTACTCATCCTACTGCTACATCTCCCCCTGTTCGTCGTCCAAATACACGTTCAAATCGTCGTCCTAGAGCTATCAACCCATCCCACCTCCTGCTTTTACTCCTCTAGAGGAAAATGCAACAGGGATTCACCAGTTGAGCTTCCAGCTATGCCTGACTTAAGGCACAGCACTAGGAATGGCATGCACCGACTTGTATAGAGCAGCGCAGGACTCAGACGATGAGTTTGAACAGGGTAGCAGTCTCTAGGACTGGTTCAGCTCCTTAGTGCTGCAGGTGCCCCTGGTTATAGGGACCCTCTCACTTATAAGGAAGCAATGAATTCTGAGTATGCAGATGAGTGGATAGAAGCGTGCCAATATGAAATAGATGCTCTAGCTCATCTTGGGGTCTGGCACCTTGAAGCTCTCCCTGAGGGCAGAAAGGCTGTCAAGTCTAAATGGGTTTTAAAAAGAAAGCAGATGGACGCTTTCATGTGTGCCTTGTGGCTAAGGGATTCACTCAAATAGAAGGAGTGGATTTCGACAAACTTTCTCCCCATTCACCCGATTTGAGTCATTACGACTCCTTTTAGCATTAGCTACGCTTGAGAATTGGGAAATTCACCAGATGGACGTCAAATCGGGTTCCTACATGGCGATCTGGATGAGGAGATCTATATGGAGCAACCACAAGGTTTGTCATTGCTGGATCTGAACACATGGTGTGTCGTCTGCAGAAGGCTCTTTATGGCCTGAAGCAAGCTTCACGGGCATGGAACTTTCAATTCCATGGAGTTCTTGAGGAACTTGGCTTCACCCATACATACTCTGATGCAGGAGTATATGTGTGTCACTGCCATGAGGGGGGTGATTCACTGTTCATTATTCTTTATGTCAATGACATCACTATACTCGTGTCCTCTCTTGATAAGATCAATGATCTGAAGAAGTCTCTATCTAGTCGATATGAGTGACTGATCTTGGTGAAATCCAATCATATCTCGGTGTTAACATCATCAGAGATCGTGCTCGCGCACCATGGAAATTAACCAAACAGATTACATTGAATCAGTTGTAGAGAGATTTGGAATGAGGGATTCCAACCCAGTATATACCCCTCTACCCTCGGGCTGTGAGGATCACTTAGTCAAATATGAAGACCAAGCCTCTGCTGCTGAGATAAAGCAGTATCAGCAAATTATTGGGTCTCTGCTATATGCGCAGATTGGGAGCTGACCTGATATATCATTTGCTGTTGGACGCCTGAGCCAATATGCTTCCAATCCCTCCAAGCACCACTTTAGACTTGCCAAATATGTCCTTGCATATCTAAACACCACTAAGGACTTGGCGTTGCTCTACACTGGAGGGAAAAGTGGGGATGGCCTTCACGGCTATGCTGACTCTTCTTGGGGAGATCAAGAGGACAGGCACTCCACTTTGGGATTTGTCTTTATTCTTGCAAACGCTGCCATTTCATGGTCGTCGCGAAAGCAGAAGACAATAGCCCAGTCCACCACTGAAGCCGATTACATGAGCCTTTGTGAGGCTTCAAATCAGGCGATGTGGTACAGGACATACCTTAAAGAGTTGGGGTATGAGGTTTCCTCCCCCATTCCTCTCCATTGTGATAATAAGGGAGCTGTGGACTTGTCCCAAAACCCTATCACTGGGAGGTGCTCTAAGCATATAACCATAAAGCACCATGCTATCAGGGAGTATGTCGCAAAACAGGCAGTAGAGCTTGTGCACACCCCTACAGGCGAGATGCTGGCTGATGGCCTTACAAAGTCACTGCCCAGAGCATCTTTCGACAGTCTAGTCGATGGTCTTGGTTTTGCTACATAAACAGAAGGGATATACAACTCCACAAAATCATAAAGAAGTTTCCTTGAAACTATGGCTTCAAGCCATCGCCATTTCACGGCGTCTTTCGTGGAACTCATGATCCTCTTCCTCATCAACTTTCTATACTTTGTACATGGGGCTCAAAGAGGTTGAGCAGTTGCCACCTCTTCTCCTGAGCAGGAGGATAAAAGGCTCAAATAAGGTTACTAGGTATGAGATGGGATGACCTGCATAGGTTGTATGTCCACAAACATCTCTGTAAACCCTTGGTATACCTGCAAATCAATTACCCCATGTTACATTAAAAAAGTATAATAAGTATATCTGTTTATAGAGCATGCCTCAATCATAGAGGGATGTTGACACGAACCGGTTATCCAGATTTCTGTGTTGTAAGGATGATTGAGTCATCCTATCACTATTGGTATCTACTTTGATCCCCTTATGGGAATGGACTATTTTAAGATATCTTTATTGTCTTTGTTCCATGTATAGTAGTTCCTTTGTTCTTTATTATCAAGATACCAGTAGTAGCTGTATTTAGATCAGCTGATGTGGCAGTACAGTGTTCTATTTGGTTTCCAACCAATAGTTGTACTTGTGTTACAATTACAGATACATGCACGTGCTGTACTGGGGTGCGTGGACCATGTGCGCACAGACCACCCTGAGTAGTATATAAGGGTCTCTGTTTTCGCTCTTACACTTCAGAGTTCCTTCAACCTCTGAAGTGTAAGTCCCCACTTTGCTTTACTCTCTTCATAACCTTTGCTCACACTCTAGTATAGAACTGTTTGCTTTATAGGTGTGTTACTATGTAATATAGAGTTCTTTCAACCTCTGAAGTAACTGTTTGCTTTATAGCTTTTGTGCTAACTCCTAAGACGTCAGTTGCTATCTGCGCAACATAACCAGGCAAGGTGAACTTGATTATGTAATCTGTTGCAAGCATACAAGTACAGTTTTCAGCCTTTGAGTACAGGATGAGGTGAATAAACATTGAGAGCCACTAACCTTACCATACAGTCTGTACCCTTACCCCCCCAGAAGGGTTTCCTCCCTACCCTCCTCAGGGGTAGGGGTACATCAAGGGTAATAACTCCTGTACCCTTACCCCTACCCCCTGTACCCTTCACCAATACCCCCAGGGTTTACCATACCCCTGGTAATCACTAATACCTGCAAATGACGTGGGTGACCTGCATCACCCATACCCATACCCGTTAAAACCTGTACCTGTGGTCATGGGTAAGGGTTATGGCAGGTATGGGTATGGGTCAGTGCGGAATGACCCAGGGGTTACCCGTGGTAATCCCTAGTCAAATACACCCTGTATTCCCCCAGGGGCTGGTGTCACCAGGGGCATGTATTCAGGCTGGAAATTGGCGCATGCAGTGGCATGGGAATGTCACCGACATGACTCACCCCTAGCCACTGGGTGGCCACCAGACTATTATTGGGACATTACAGTGCTAACCACAATAGTGTATTACTTAAAAATCTAATTACTTTACTGTAAAGCCAATCCTCTGAAAAAGCAAGGTTACTGTTGATAAAATTGTGCAAAGTAAAATCCCACTTGTCAAGTGAAGAATTGGACTTTCAAGAGACCAATTGATCTTCAAGTGAGATAAAATAAGGTTCAAAAAAGATAAATTGTGCATAAAGATGAGTAAATGAGTCGTTATGCCAGTGGGATTTTCCGTCTAAAACGGCTAATTTTGTGTCAATCGACACATGAAGGATTTCCTGATGATTTTAGGTATTCAACGATTCGTCTCCTTCGGGAATGGAGAGGGGATCAAACTTCATCAGTGATCCGTAGAATCTTGTCGTTTCGGGAGGCCACGATGACCACTGTGACGAGAGCAACGAAAAAGTCTAAATATTTAAAAGGTAAAAATTGTCATGGACTATGGAGGCGTTTGGATAAGCCACTCCATTTACACTATAAACTTGAGCGGCCTCCAACCCCTTCAGTTTACTGGAATCGCCGCGGATCGCCTTCTGAAGCCATAAGACGCTTGCGGTTCCCATTCTCATATGACCACGACGCGCACAATAAAACCTCCAATCCCAGCCATATTCGCTGTGCTCCATCTCAGCGCACGCTGCACCTCCTAACCTTCTTGGCTGAAAGTGACCCTCTGATCATGCGCTGGCGCCAACTTAATTTGCTTCCTCTCCTCGTAGCCACATCGCTCGCTAGCCTCACAATGCCCTTCGTATTACCTTGGGATGAAATTCTTGTCAAGCACACCTGGAATGCCGTCCCACCGAACTGGGAGCCTCTCGGTATTCCTCCATCCAACACCACCATCGATCTTCAAATGGCGCTTGTATCTCAATACGAGAACGCCTTGATTGAGGCCCTCTATGAGGTCAGCACTCCTGGGAATCCAAGGCACGTTGTACCTATCACTACTCTGCGCACGACAATGTACTTAGATCATGTACTGCTGCACTATTGCAGATATGGCGCGCACCTGACCAAGGAGCAGGTCGCTCAGCTCGTCGCACCGCACCCAGACACACTTCAACTTATTAACTCCTGGCTTGAACACCACCACATAAAGCCCTCCTCCATCTCAGTGACACACGGCGGCAGTTGGCTTACGGTGACCGGAGTGCCAGTGTCCCGAGCCAACGAAATGCTTGGAGCGTCGTACCAGCTCTTCAGGCCGTCTGGGACGAATGACACCACGATTCTCCGTACGATTGGCTACACCCTTCCCGCGGTTCTGCACAAGCACGTACGAACCGTCGTTCCGACAACGTGCTTCGACTCCACGCACCCTCTGTTGCAGACACCGCAACGGCGATCTGTCGGCGCAACTGCGAATATGGGGTCCAGAGAGCCCAGGACGGTACTGTCAAATCGCAACGATAAAGGTGATATCGAGCCGTCGGAGCTGCGCTCGCTGTACAGGACCGTCGCCTATGTACCTGCAGCAACGGACAAGAATGCACTCGGGGTTCTAGGGTTGTCGAACGATTACCCAAGCACGGCTGATTTGGCGGTATTCATGAGTGAATATCGCAAGGACGCAATCGACGCCACCTACTCTGTTGTGCCGATCAACGGCGGCGGCCCGGGGTACGACGGCGACCTGACCCACGTCACTCACGTCACTCACCCCACCACAGAGGGGAACCAAAACATCCAATACACGCAGGCCATAACTTATCCGACCCCGCACACCTTCTACAGCACTGGCGGCGATATGTCAATCCTGGACCACGGCAACAAACCAGCCCCGGACGACGTATTCTTGACGTGGCTAAACTACCTGATTAATCTGGAGACCATCCCACAAACGATCAGCGCTTCATACGGTAAATACGAGAAAGTTCTTCCAGTGGAATATACAACAGCATTGTGCGATCTGTTTGCTCAACTCGGTGCACGAGGCGTCAGCGTTCTCTTCCCAAGCGGCAACAGCGGCGTCGGTGCCACTAAGGACTGTGAGGTTAACGACGGCTCCGGGGTCCAGTTCATCCCCGAATTCCCTTCATCCTGTATGTGGATCATTTTATTTCTCTCAAAGCTGTGCACTTCGGGAGACAGAGGAACAAATCGCTCACCGCATGGCCGGGGCTTCGCAGGTCCCTGGGTCACTAGCGTGGGCGGAACGACGGGCCAGAATCCTGAGGTTGCGGCGAAAATCTCTGGGGGCGGCTTCTCGAACCACTTTCCGCGCCCTATCTACCAAAATCCCGCCGTTCCCACCTTCCTGGAAAAGCTCGGAAACCAGTATAATGGCTTGTACAAGTGCGTTATCTCCCGCAACTTGACCTCACCTGTTCATACATAGTCTTTTCGTGACTTGTCTAGCCCGGCTGGCCGTGGAATCCCCGACATGTCTGCGCAGGTGCTCAGATATGTTTTTGTCTTTAATCAAGAGGAATTTCTCGCGGGTGGCACAAGCTGCGCGACACCGGTCTGTATTCCCTCCCTTGGTTCTGCCTCGAGCACACAACCGATAACCAATATACAGACCGTGGCGGGAATAATTTCACTGCTAAATGACTACTTGCTTTCAAAGGGTAAGAAACCGCTCGGGTTCCTCAATCCCTGGCTGTACGGCCTCGGCGTCGTGGGGATGAACGATATCAAATCTGGGTCTAATCCGGGCTGCGGCACCGAGGGATTCTCGGCCATCGCCGGATGGGATCCTGTTCGTCCTACAAGACTCATGTCTCTTCATTTTCACGTTGGCTGATCTTCGGCTCGGTAGGTGACGGGACTTGGAACACCGGATTTTTTGAACCTGCAGGCCATAATCAATTATATGAATCAGTTCTCATTAAGGCATCATACTGTAGATTTGAAGAGTGATAAATCAATCACAGTTGCGTACCTTTCGCAGGATTCCCACGGACCTTAGCGCTCAAAATTAGTCATCATTTGAGACTCCACCATTCAACTTTGTTTTTTTATTCAGCCATTTTATTTGATTAAGACAAAAGATAGAGTATTTATAAGTAAATAAACATTACATAAACTATGGACTTCTTTTGTCTAAGTCAATACAGTAGTGAGGGGAGCAGGCAAAAGGAATTGTGTGCCCTGCTTGGCCCTCTGCACACCTTCCTGCCTGCCCCATGCTTCCTGCCTGCACTGCCTCATGCTGTGCCACCCAGCCTTGCCTCATGCCACCCCACTCCACTCCACACTGTGCCACCCCTGGGCTGCCTGCAAAACCCTACATAGTACACACAGCAGGAGGCAGGGGGCACTGCCTCCAGGTTCACACACCACACCCCAGTTTGCAAGGCCCCCCCTGCTTGGGTTTGTGCTAGACCCATTGCATGGCAGAATAATGAGGGGGTATGTGTGTGCCCCCTCCCATCCTTGCCCCACCTAAGGATGCCCCCCTCCAGGGGTTGTGCACAGTGAAAAGGGGCTCCCCCCCACACTCCCCATTGGCCTGGGCTGCTCCTGGTCCACACCATGTACAACCCCTTCCCCCAGTCATGTCTTCGCATGCAGGTAGACCAGGGAGGGGGGGAGGGCAAGGAGGGCTGCATGGCAACGTGGGCAGACTGGAAATTTGAAGTGGATGCGGAGGATGGCTGAGACATCGTAAAATTGGGATGGAATGATCGGATACGCCAGCAACTCGTCAACACAAACAGACACTGAACCTTGTTCAGCCCAGCCTACAGTAGAACTTGCAAAAATGCAATACGTACTACACTTGGAGAATACCGACTATGAGCTGGTAAATCACTCAACAAGATATCGATGTATTCATGCAGGGGATTACAGTACAGAAGTTGTAAGAAGCGAGCTCATTCCGGCCCGAGTCCGACCGCTGCACAAACCCGAACGATGATGCTTTTCTGCGCACAGTCGTTGGGGTCTCACTAGCGGCACTTTACAAATTACGGGGTTCAAAATGCGCACTTTTATAATCCGTTATACTTGTTGCTCAGGTCTCGGTGGTAGCTACCACTAAACCTAGTGAGGGACTTGGTCGTGATTGTAAGTGGACCTGTATACAGGAAAAGAGACAAGGAACGACAAACATACTGGAATCGGAGAACTGGACATTGCCGAAGCAGTCCTTGCAGTCCCCAGGGCCAATGATAATGCCACCGATGCAAGCTGTGCATACCATTGACGTACTCCTTTCACATATTCCCGTGAGATGCTCTTAAAGCCAAACCGTAACGTGGTGGTCGTCTGGAGGACGGTCCGCTCGCTGAGCAGGTTACTTGCGACAGGGAGGATGTTAAAATGGGTACAGTGTACGCCGACGAGCAGCGAGGAGGAGGTACTGTTAACTCTTGGGATCGTAGAAGTCGTAGAGCACGTCTGGCAGCGCGTTCTTGAGATGGGAATTGAGTGCACAGTGCTGGTCAACCGTAGTTCAATCTGAGGACAGCAGTATATCTATCCCAGCTCTCCTGGACAGTAAACCATAGTCTATGGTTTTCCGCCCCGGGAGCAGATAGTATGTGCTTCAGGCGTCGTTCGAGGGACAAACTGCGAGGCTAGCTAGAAGCATGTTGACCAGAACGGATGGGCACCAAAAGCGGCTTGGAGGAAAGGTAGTTGGAACGGTGTAAGTGTATAGATCATTCTCGGTCTCACCCACGAAGACACTGACAACACCTTTTATCTCCCTCCTTCACAAACGGCGCGACATCGTTGCCGGGGGAAAACTCGATGGTGTTCCTGCACAGGAATCCCGCAGCCGGCGCGACATCGCGACTCAGAGGGAGGTCTAAGAGCTAATATATGCGTTCAAATGAGTGGGTGCTAGTCCCCCCCCAACAATGGCGCAGTATAACTTACCTGAACAGACGTTCCCTCTCCAGGAGCCGTCTCCATGTCCGACGCCATTGTCTAGCGCGACAGCCACGATATGGTGTACCTGCCAAAGATCACCACCGCGCAGAACGCCCACTGAAGGGGTAGAACTCGTCTTTGGTCGCGCTCTTCTCCATCGCGGAAATGAGCAGCGCCGTTGGGTTTGCCTTGTCCAGCTCGCTGGTTGGGTTTCCGTCTGATCTATGTTCGACTTATAGGGGAGCGAGGTTGAAGATGGAGGGGGAACGTACTGAGTTACTCTTAGTAGCGCGGGTATGGCGAGTAGGCTTGGGAATGATGTTTGGGAGACTGAGCGAGGACCGGCGGAAAGAGCAAGACCGACGGCACTAGAGGATTTGACGGTGCCGTTGAAGATGAGCATAGTTGGCCGCCCCGTGACGAAGGGAGTTGAAGAAGGCAAGAGGCCAAGTAAAGAACGACCTGGCAGGAGAGACGGACTTGATTCGCGTGGGCAAACGAGGACGATAATGCCTGATTGAGACCCTGAGGAGCGTTGTCCGTCAGAGAGATGAGTTGATGACCGGGGCACGTCTGCCTCTCTGAATCGAGAATGAATTCCAGATGACGTGACCTGGAGGCTGCGAGGCGTAGACACGCACCTGAGCTCCTTCAGCGACGCAGATAACGCGTCGCCCCAGGACCACTCCATATCCTCTCCAATCCTCCTCCTCCAACAACAACACAGCAAGCTCTCCGCCTGCAAAACCCTCTCGTCACCACCGCGACCACTCTCCCTCATCGCATGCCACCTCCCAACCTACGTCCCCGTACCTCGCTCCAGAACAGCGTAGCCTGATACTTACGGCATCACGCCAACAGACCCGCAATGGGCGTGTCGGGACGCGCGGACGAAGATAGACAGCCGACGCCGCTGGACGTGTAGAGGGAGGAGAGCGCGGTGACGAGTGGGGAGTGTGAGGCGGTTGGGGTGTGAGTGCAAAATGTGAAGAGGAGTGGGCGGGTGCTGAGCTCGGTGGAGAGATGCGAAAGACGAGAGAGAATGGAGGAGGCGTTGCGTGTGAGGATCGTGCTGCAGGACAGGATGAGGATCTTGGTGAGGATCCGCGGTTCGTGTAGCGCCCGTCGCTGTCCGGTGGCGTCGGTGTGCCACTAGTAGCACTCCAGGGTTTGCGTGAAACCGAGGAGGGCACGAGAGCCGGATAGAGCCTGAGAGTGACACATCCCACCATGAGGGTTTTTTCCTTCCGGGTTAGGTTCGGTTCAAACCGTCCTACAGTAACGAGAATGGGTACGGTTTTAACCGTCCCGTCTTATTTTGTCGTACTGTACATCACACCGCTCGCCTTATCTCCTAACTACCCTGGCACAGGGTCTCGCCACTACGCATAGGTGCCGGGCTCCGCCCGTCACAACCGCTACTGTACCACTGTTGTATAAGCGGGATATAAATCTGGATTCAAAAATAAAATAAAAAAGCACTAGTAGCACTCACTCTCGTCCATCGTTGTCATGTCGCCACCCTCTGTAAGTAGTTGGTGGTAACATTGTCTGCACCCATATTTTGTGGCTCGCCTATCCCTTTTAGCTAGCCTGGTGTATAACTGAGCCTCCAGTCCCTTCCCCCGACGGAGGACGTCGTCTGCCAGGTGCTGGATCGATTCAAGCGCTGCCTGCTCACGTCACCGGTTGTCTCTGATGCCAAACGGAAGCTTGTCAATGATACCCGGAAGCTCGGCTGCATCCTATGGGTGAATATCGGATGTCTCGAAACTTGCTGGCGGGATTTTCTCAGTGCGCGGTATGTTGTTCAACTCAGTGACCTGGATCGAGTAAACGTGAATTCTTTCAATTTCCGTTACAGTCCTGTCTGAGTTCTATGCCCAACTGGTGGGCCATATACTAAGTTGCAGTCTGTAGGATAGAAGGGACTTCTCGGACTGCGTGTGCTGCTGACGCGAGGTTACTCAGCCACATGCTGTAATACTTGCCAGGTCGTTCACCTTATGGCGTGCGGCTACAATCATACAGTGCGTGGAATTTAACATTCTTGTCCGTATCCTTGTTCGTTCTCGTGTTGAAACAGTGAAGGAATGAGCGCTAGTGAGCTACCGAAGTTGGTATCTCATCATTCATGTTTTGAAATGAAAAACCCTACTTAAGGTGTTTATCTTTCCTGGCCGACCAACGCTGCGCAGGTGATGCGCAACGTCACTGTTCACATTCATCCGGATCGTGAATGTGTGCAGAGTGCTGATGCCAAAGGAAACACAGGACGTTCATTGGTCGGCGGCTACTCTGGTTGTCCCATATGAGTGACTCCCAGCTTACCTTCTACGATCTTCCTATCTTGCATATCGTAATAACATATATTTCCCACTGCTAAGTTACTACTACATGAGTCCTTGTCGTTTACACCTTCTGGGTTGATCCACTTCTCGTTTATCTCGGCTGCATCTACGCGATGACAACCACTGTAACGGCACTTCCCCTTCCTCCCTCCTTGCGCCTTCCGTTTGACGATTAAAACCTCTACACGAATCTCATGATTCTGTCATCTATCGCCTCAATAGCTAGCAGAAGAGAACCAAAGCTCTTTGCAACTTGGAGGGGACGTCCGCTATACTACGTTCACCTATGTCGCCTAAGTGTCGTTTCGTAGAGCCCGTGTCTCAGCCCGGTAAGTTCGAGGTGAAATGAAGAATTTATTGTTTTTATCAGTGGATGCCCAAGTTGCGACGGTCGAGGGACTGACGCGATAAGTACTTGTCTATTTCCTGGCGTCCCGAATCGGTCAGTGAGGTATTTGTAGAATCCGAGAGGGATTCATTTATCGCTCTTATATTACGCCCTGGTGATGAGAACTGGTTCATGTAATCGATTATGGCCTGCAGGTTCAAAAAGTCCGGCGTTCCGAGTCCCGTCACCTATGGAGCCGAAGATCAGCTAACGCGAAGATGAAGACACAAATATCGCGAGACGAACAGGATCCCATCCGGCGATGGCCGAGTATCCCTCGGTGCCGCAGCCCGGGTTAGACCCAGATTTGATATCGTTCATTCCCACGACGCCGAGGCCGTACAGCCACGGATTGAGGAACCCGAGCGGTTGCTTTCCCTTTGAAAGCAAATAGTCGTTCAGCAGTGAAATTATTCCCGCCACGGTCTGTAACTTTGTCATCGGTTGGATGCTAGCGGCTGTGGGGACGGAGGGAAAACGCACCGGTGTCGCGCAGCTTGTGCCGCTCACCTGAAGGTACCCGTTCCTGTTGACAACAAAATAGTCCACCGCCTGCGCAGAGAGGTCGGGGATACCACGGCCGTACTCGCTGGAAAAACAGTGAAAATTAGAATAGATCAGGTCGAGATGCGGCAGATAACGCACTTGTACAAACCGTCATACTGGTTGCCGAGCCGTTTCAGGAAGGTGGGCACAGCAGGGTCCTGGTAAATAGGGCGGGGGAAATGGTTCGAAAAGCCGCCCCCAGAGAATTTCCATGCGACTTCCTTGTCTTGCGAGGGACGGATCGTGCCGCCCACGCTAGTGACCCAAGGACCTGCGAAACCGTGGAGACCTATGGTGAGCGAATTGTTCATCTGTCTCTGGAAGGGTACTGCTTCACACATACAAGATGAAGGGAACTCGGAGATGAACTGTGATCCGGAGCCGTCGCTAGCCTCGCAGTTATTACTGCACCCACGCCTTCGTTGCCGCTTGGGAAGAGGACACTGACGCCACGCGCACCGAGTTGAGCAAGCAAATCACACAAGCCGTTGTATACTCCATTGGAAGAATATTCTCATATTTACCGTATGACGCGCTGATCGTTTGTGGGATGGTCTCCAGGTTGATCAGATGGTTGAGCCACGTCAAGAATGCATCGTCCGGGTCTGGGTTGTTGTCCCCCAGTGAATTCCACGTCATCCTGCCGCCAGTACTGTAGAAGGTGTGTGGGGTCGGATATGCTATGGCCTGCGCGTACTGCATGTTTTGGTTCGCCTCATCGGAGGGTTGGGTCGGGTCGTACCCGCCGCTGTTGATCGGCACGTCGATATAGGTCGCGTCTATCGCGTCCTTGCGACATATACTCATGAATGTCGCTAAATCCGCGGGGCTTGGGTATTGGTTGGCAAACCCCGAAACCCCGAGTTCATTCTTGTCCGTTGCGGTCGGTACGTAGGTATCCGTCCTGTACAGTGTGCGCAACTCCGACGGGCCGAGTGGATGTTCATCTTCGTCGCTGCTGCGACTTGACAGTACGTCACCGGGTTCGCTAGACCCTATATCCGCCGTTGCACCGACGGAGCGACTCCACGACGTCTGCCACAGAGGGAGAGTGGACTCGAAGCACGTCGTCGGAACGACGGTTCGTATGTGATTGTGCAGCACGGCGGGAAGTGCGTAGCCAATCGTGCGGAGAATCGTGGTTCCATTCGTCCCAGAGGGCCTGAAGAGCTGATACGACGCGCCAAGCATTTCATTGGCTCTGGATACAGGCACACCGGAGACCGTAAGCCATCCGCCGCCGTGTGTCATTGAGACCGCGGAGGGCGGTATGTGATGGTGGTCCAGCCAGGAATGAATGAGCTGAAGCGTGTCTGGATGCGGTGCGACTAGCTGAGCGACACGCTGCTTCGTCAGGTGCGCGCCATACCTGCAATGGAGTAGCGGCATGTTTGAGTACAGCGTCGGGTGTAGAGGTGCGAAAGAATGAACGTGCTTTGGATGCCCGGGAGTGCTGACCTCATAAAGGGCATCGATCAATGCGTTCTCGTGTTGAGGGACAAGTGCGATGTGGAAATCGATGGTGGTGTTGGATGGAGGAATACCGAGGGTTTCCCAGTTTGGTGGGACGTCAAGCCAGGTGTGCTTGACAAGGACGTCATCCCAAGGCGGTACCAGGGGCATTGTGAAGTTAGTGAATGGCATGGCTGCGAGGAAAGAGAGAAAAGAGAGCCGGCGCCGCCAGCGCATAATAAGAGGGTAACTGCAGTGGGCGTTTTCAAATTTAGGACACCGGCGAACGCTGAGCGCTGGCACACTGAGAACATGGCTCGGATTAGAGCTTTTATTTTGAGTGACGTGGTCAAATGCAGTAAGAATCATGACAGTGGTGATCCGTGGCCTCTAAGATGTCATGGTAATTAGTGATTTGCTGGCTCGACCTGTGGGCCGTAAGCCAGCCGAAGCCAGGTGTCAGAAGCCGTGCCGGACCTGGGTTGCAGTGGTGGCCCGACATGGCCCACAGCACTGGCTTCAATTTTGGGGAGCCACTCCCATGGCTTCCAGCAAAGGCTTCATTTTACTGGGCCATGCCCCACAGCTTACAGCACAGGCCACTGGCACCAGGCCAGCCATCACTTTTTTTGCTGATAACTTCTCAAGCTGATCCTCATTGGATTACAGATTCACCAACCCATGTGTAATGCCTGGCGAGGCTCGAGCCTGACTTAGGCTAACTGTTACGCGGTGACGAAGTCATCAGCAAAATAAGTTAAGAAATAGAAGCGCTTATGATCGATCGCAAATGGCTGAAACGGCCCAATCCAAGTAGATTTTACGATTGCTTATGATGGGTTACCGTTTTTAAATATGAGATGCGAATTATATTTTGATAGTAAATTGGAATTCTATTAGCGCACTGCGATAGTGTGCAATGAGAGGACAATTGATTTTGCAATTTGCAATGATTGCCCTATTTGTGGTCAATTGGGCAAGTTGCAATGCTTTGGCAGATTCTACTCGAATTCATAGCTTGCACATCCTAGCAAGGGCTGTCTGTAATTGCAATATGTCTAGAATTGGCTTTCATCCTTATTATAGTTTTGTATGATTCTCGGGATTGCAAGCGGCCACTGCAAGTTGTTCGTGTAGGCAATTATTACAACTTAATCAAATGGCTTACAAATTTACTTAGAAATGCAATCAAACGAATCAATCATATCACACTGAAATATTTATAATAATCGTGGATTGCAATTTATTTGTACACTATTTGACAGACTTATTATACAGCACTCGAACCTCACATCTATTTATATTTATTAGCGTCGACGCTGTAGATAATTCATTCATCAGCACTTAGTTTGTTGGTCAGCAGAGGAGGACTTACAGATTTCTTTGCAGGCCTGGACTGCGTTTGCTTGCTCCCCGTCGCGTTGACTCCCCACTTCTGGCTCAGACGCGCAGGCAGCTCCTCTGAATTATCGTCCTTGTCATCTTCACCGGGAATGCGGCACCTGCTGGTGCTGTCGACATCGCTTGTCAGCCCAGCCTCCAATTCTGTTAAAGAATCTTACACACATTAGTTGTAATAGACAATAGATCAGTTGTGAACTCACCATCATCCTCGGTGTTTGCTCTGAGAATGGCTGCCGCTCTCTCTGCAGCCGCTCTCTCCACTTCTGCTCTCTCTGCTTCTGCTCTCTCAGCAGACTCTTCGTTGGCACGCCAAGATAGCTCTGCCTTCGCCATGGCCACAAGACCACCACTGCTAGAGCTTACTGGAGTTTTAGAGGCGAGGCCAGTGCTCCCGCCGAAGATCTGCCTGAGAGTGGGTCAGCTTCAAGTCCTCGTCATCATCATGAACTTACACATTCCACCAGGCGAGGGTCTCTCTTGTCCAGGTCTTGTCCAGGCTGAACAGCTCAAACAGGGTGTTAGTGAAAACTTCATACTCAAACATTGCATCCTGGCCACTCCATATTTCTTGGGAACCGAGCGCGAACCTCGCCTACTTGTGTCAACATCAAAACGGGGTGTAAGAGAGTGTCAACTTACTTTGATGGCAGTGTATATGATGTGGGGCTCGGTTATTTGATTTATCCCATATTTCTTGACTAGGCCGAATCAAGTAGACCGTATCTCCTTGACGAGGCTGGTGCCCGACGCGGGGCTGAGGAATAACGCACGAAAACACTGTCAATGCATCAGCACGTATCACCCTGCGCTTGAGATACACTTACACGGATAAGAAAAGGGCCTCGCAAGAGGCCTCTGAAGATTTTGCGGGGATTGTACTTGCTAGGATCCTCGTATAAGTACGCCGGTGTGTTTACGGCTGTCACGTTGTACTCTGAGTCCCCAGTGATGATCAACAATCTTATGCTGTGAGGCGATCAGTACATTATAAGTGGAATATTGAATTGACTTACTGGACAGGGTCATCATTATACTCCTGAAAGTATTCCACAGGTATGAGCATTTGCCCCATGTCATCATTGTTGAACCCCCGGTCGGCCCTTGAGTTTTTGGGTATAGTAATGGTGACCCCCGGGGTGCTTAGGAGCAACCCCGTAATGCCCTTGAGTTTGTGGGTGTCGGAGGCCCATGCTGCCCTCATGCCGATCTTGAGCTGTGATGGAGGAATGTCAGACACATACCATACACGTGCGCACAAAACTACTTACGCATTCTTCGACAAGACTTGTGTTACTGACAAGTTGTGCCCCGATCGCTGGACAGAATTTTGTAAGTGTGGCAAAGTGGTCCTTGCATTGACGATCTGTCTCTTCGTCCCTATAATCTGTTAGTGAGACCCTTTACACCGATAATAAATACTTACAGGTGACTACTTTCAAGATTGTCACCTGACTGACTGAAGTATACAATGTTCGCTACTGAGGTGCTTGGGTGCACACAGCGAGCGAGGTATCGGCCTGCTGACATGATAAGGCAATTTTTGATGCTGATAGCATACATTAGATAGTAGTTTTGATCTTGATATGAATAACTTACGGTTCTCGTCCCCGTTGGTTGACATCTTCGCGCATAGAACTGGTCATTTTTAGCGATGAGTGGGGTATTGGAAAGAGATATGTTGCATACACCTACCTCACAAAAGACTCCTTTCATATGCGACTGATAACCATGTGGCTGCTCCACAAAGCGTCAAATGAAGGACCGAATAGGTATATGGCTTACCAAATTTGGATAAATGCGTTGCAGTATTTGCGATGCATCTAGAAAAATGTCAGTGTGTGCAAATGTGACGAGTGGGACACTTACCCCACACTTTTGTAACCCCAAAATCGCTAGAGTAACCAGACCAGAGTTAATCACAAGTGCCATTCGTCGATTCAAATCAACAAATGGCACTTGCGATTAGCTCACTACCATGTAACACATTGCGAACATTGATATTAACACACTACAATGCAATGATCAACAGTCCAACTATCTAATTGCTTCTAGGACTGCAAGGTCTTTCTTGTCAAATACAGAGTCCAAATGAGTATCGTCTCTGTTGAACTGCACTAGCCATTGCCCATCACTCCTTTCCTCCTTGGCAACACCTGGCGTGCCAAACCATCAGCCCTTGGTGACCAAGACCTCACAACCGACTACAGGTCCCCACGGAACAAGAAACCTCGGGTGGATGGAGATTTGCTTCGCACGGGAGCGCTTGACCATGCTGAGCATGACCTTGCCTTCTTCTGGTGTCGCAGTGCGGCGATCCATCGGCACTGTCCTACCCGTGGACTTTTCGTATATCTGTAAGGAATGGTCATTGGACTCATGTGTATTGTGAATGAAGAACGGAATGGTTTTCTGTTCAATGATAGACTGTATTTTTGATGTAAATATCCAATGACCTGGATGGTTTAGTTCAAGAGCAGTATGATGCAATGAACTGACTTACTTCCTTCTGGTTCAGGTGTAGACGCTTGCAGATGATCGCCGTCAGGATCAGGTGGAGGGGTGGCCTGTCGACAACCAGGGTTTGTTTTAGCGATCTCCTCTTCTGCCGACCTAAGTAGAATTGAGTAAAATATGTTTACCAACGTATAGCATACGTACATCTGTCTGAGATGGTGCCATGTGAATGACTGGAGGGGCGAGGTGGATCCGGTGAACAAGGCGTTGAGTTTGACGGTCACAGACGTGTTTCCTACGTCCTTGATGACCCCATCATATCCTCTGTGCGATCCCTGAGTTACGACGACCCTTCTACCCAGTAGAGGGTGGACAAGGTCGTGGGCTGGGAGCGATGCAGCTTGCGATGTGGCGACTTCTAGGTCACTCATGTCGATTTTGAACTGACTCAAAGTAAGTTAGGGCTACTTATGACATAATGTTAATTACCTCCGTAAATGTGCGCTCGTCTATCACGAGGGCGTGAGTGTCCTCCACCGCTGTGATACAGCCGCGACGCTTGGGTCACTCAGAATCCTTAGGGCCGCTGAAATTCACCCATAGCCCCGGTTTGAATCAGTAGAAGTTGGGGGCCGGGGGACACGGTTCTATGGCGTGCATGTGGGCGTTATACTGTAAGGGGTTGGTATTAATCATATTTAGTTAGTAGTGAGACTATCGTACATACCTCAGCGTTGGTGTTCCTTTCAACCATGGTCACTGTACTATTTGTCTCATCAACCGACGAGACAATGCCTTTTGAGTCGAAGTATCTGGATTTAACATGGTCGCCGGGGAGGTAGACAAGGGTCAGCTCGCGCAGCGATATGAGGAGTGGTGGGGTGTCTTGGTTGTCCGTCTGCAGGACAACCGTCGCCACACCATTGCTGATATCCTTAGGGTGACCAACGATGCCCTGTTGTTCACCGGAGAGCACCTTGACCCGTTGTCCGACTTTGATTGAATCTTGAGTGAATCAAACCGACATCGAGCTGAAAAAAGACATATTAGATATATAAGTCGCCGTGACGAACGGACCAATGTCCGATGGTGCGGAGGCGAGGAGGGCGACGCTGGTGGTAGGGAGGTGCTTCAGGACGAGCCCTGACTTATACATCTCGCCCAGGAACTCGTATTCTTCTTCATCCTTCGAAATTTTTTTGACCTTCTTGCCCCACACCGCCTTGACTTGGTCTGAGGTCCACTTTCGCGGCTCCAGGTGGGCCGGCCTTTTGCGCTTTGATCTGGAGGCCTTTTCGGGGATCCGAGGGACGAAGGCAGTGATGACCTCATTGTCGGAATGTCCATCATGTCCGCAAATGAGACCTATGTCTCCACGATATAACCTGTGGAGACATCGCACCCATTCGCCCTTGTGGATGGTTCGAGAGAGAGGACTGTGACGAGACAGCAAGGTTAAGTGCTGCTCTGGGGGGACCAACCGTTGTTCGTGATAGACGGTGACAAGACCGCGGACGGCGCTGGTGACATCAATTGGTCGACCTTCTACGAAAATCCACCCCGGTATCCCGGGATGGGCGAATACCGAGGCGATATTCAGTCATCGTGATGGGTTCCCGGTAAGGCAGAGTGTCGCGATCTGATATACCAAGTCGCTCTTGCGTTCGGGCTACACCGTGTGAGTCGCCGTAGAGGGGAACCGAAATTAGTGACGCACCTTTACGCGCACCGCCCACATCTCGGGGTTGCCCTCCGCAGGCAGGAGTAAGTGGTGGGGGACTTCCTCTGGCACCTCAGGCATCAGCGATAGCGCCACTCTTCTGGCAGCGGCGCAAGCATGCATTTTGGCGGCCTCGTCATGGAGGTCTGATGGCGTGAGTGACCTGGGCCGATCCCAGTCCATCTCCTCCTCTGGGTCATCGTCGTCGAAAAAATGAGCTATGTCCTGTCAGAAATAATAAATCGCTACAGACGATAGACTCACCCAATTCGTCATCGTCATCGTCGTCGTAGTCCTCCTCCTCCTCCTCGTTATCTATGGCGGCTTCAAGGTCAAGAAACTCGGTGATCTGATATAGACGTTAGTGTTGCACATATACAGTAGGAGGGTTTGCAGTCCAACTTACTGAGAAGAAGTCCGTCATCGGGTCAGAGTTAGAATGGAGGATCGAGAGGATCCCCCCTGTTCAAATATCCGTGCGTGAGTGTGGATGACTCGTACCTCAAGTGAACTCCACACCGCATGTGGGGTGCCCTCGTTGCGGGGTGTGTCCTGTGGCGAGTTTTATTATGTAAAACTATGGTTCGATTGAAGACACCCACTTACGGTGGTCATCTTTGGTCGTCTTACTTAGGACACAATACAATTATCTGTCACAGTGCTGGCAGAACTCACCCCTTGCGAGTCAGAGACTTTGAATGAGAACATAGGCCAAGTACCCCTACTCGACACCCCGTCGGCACTGCCCTTACCTGACCGCTCATATGGACCGCTCCACCGTCTGTGTCAGGAGTCGGATCAACCATCGGCACTAGGCAAGCGATGGCAGCCACTTGAGGGTTGCCATTGAAGGCAGTCGAGGGACCAGAGTGTGGGGGCCCAGCAACAGGCCTCAGAGGGCCTTCCCCAGCTAGGCAGCCCGCATAATGGGGGCACATCTTTGCCGGGAGCATCTGGCCCAGCAATGGTGCTTGGCGGGCATGAGGTATGGGCCACCAAAAGTCCCTTCATCGCGAGGAACCTGAGACACACCTCATCTGATTCAGCTAGAGAAAGGTAGGTTAGCTTGTGTATTCACGGACAATAAACATATGCACACCTTTGTGAGAAGAGTCCGAGTCGTATGTTGTAGGAGAAGGGAGGTGTAGAGCATTGAGTCACGTTGTGGAATGATGGGTTGAATAAAGAAATGGGAAAAGAGTGTTCGGAAGTCTCTGAGCATGGTAATATACCGTGCCACTCCGCTCCTGTCCCAAGAGCACGTGTTCAGAAAGTTGTGACCTACCGGCCCAGGCAAGATTGCTCGTCGCGATACAACCGGGCCAACTACTCTCACATGTACCTTGGGACAGGAGCGGAGTGGCATGGTATATTACCATGCTCAGAGACTTCCGAACACTCTTTTCCCATTACTCACTCTTCATACTGGACGCCGTCGTTGTCAGCACGCTAGAAACATTAGATACAAGCTCTAAGAGAATCGTAATAAGTCCGTACGTGTGAATAATAGCTAAGTCATGCTATTAATAAGCCAATAAATTGTCTCAGGCGTAACACAATTGTAGGATCATGAGTGAGGTCGGAAACATGTCCACTGCGCCCCTCCTGTCTGACGAGCACGTGGAGCTGCTCGCAATGAAGTGGTGGTCTGGGGACCAGTTCAGATGGAGAGGTGAGTATCATCGACATCTGTCTTTTCCTGGTCACTGATTCACAAGTTAGGTGTGCCGTGTAGCAAGGGGGAGTTCACTCTCGCGGAAACGCGATGCGTGCCAGACGCGATTCACTGATATCAGCAGGTAGGATCATGTTGCCGACCGTGTGCACGTACTTACAATGTCTCAGGCCAAGGATATCAGCAATGAAGATGTCAAGGACCTCATCTTGGGTACGACTAGACAGGACGAGTTCTGGGAGAACATTAGTGAGGTTTTTATTGGTATCGATCTACATATGTCTAAATGTCCGTCTGAACCAGCTTGCGGTGTCCCGGGTAGGCGTGTTCATTCCGTATATGACCATACCAAATGGCTGTACGATCCATATGGAGGTCAAAAGAAGTGGACAGACGTTGATGACTTGAAACTATTGGAGTGAGTAATCTACATGTACACGTCGAATTGTTATCCTGCTGATTTAGACATAGGTTTGTATGGGAAGAGATGAGTTGGACCGAAATCGGCGAAATGATGCTCTGCTCTGCCCATTCTTGCTGCAATAGGTACCAGAAGCAACTGGCGCATCGTGAAACATGGTGTCAAGGTATGTACGACATTCCATCGACTGTGTAAACGCTGACGGTCTTGCAGGTGCGTGGTCTCCAGAAGAGGAGGCTCGACTCATCAATATCATGCAAGTTTTGGGTGAAGAGGGAAAGGTGCAGGGACAAACGCACAAGATATGGAAACAAGTATCGGAGCGTATGGATCACACTCGTATGCCAGAACAATGTAGGAGCAAATGGTAAGCTTGTGGACATTGAGTCGGTTAGCGTCGCAGGTTCATTTGATATACAGGTGCAACTCCCTCTCCCCAGATGCGAAGAGGGACCGCCGTTGGCGCCCCACCAACTACAAAATTCTTGTCAATAAGTGAGTGTTTGAGCTACACTCATATTTTATCTGATCATGTGTCCAGAGTCGCGTCTTTAGATCTTAACTCGGAGGGGGACATCAACTGGGACGATCTGAGCAATCTGGGCTGGAATGGATGGTCCGCCAAGAAACTTCAGAGGAGGTGGGCCGCCCTCAAAGCGAAGGTTGAGGTGAACGGAACACATCGTGGTGAGTGCTATATTTAATTATGATTAGGGACCTGCCTCATTACAATTCCAGATGTCGTCCAGCAGTTAATGAGGCATTCGCAGACCATGTGATATTCATACTATGAGACATGTACCATATCTAACATTGAATTCATTTATTGATCACATCATGTTATCATCTGTCAAACCCATTTTGCAACGCTTAGCTTCCTCGTCACTCATCTCCGGTTCCATCAGAGAACTGTCGGGGTGGTCAAACATACTAGTGAGTTCCAAGAAGATATCCATTGGGATTGGCAGCAATACTAACAAGTCTGTACCAGCGACCACTCGCGGCGACCCGCTGACCACCAAGCGGGAAGGCCCTGCCTCTGCGTTAGCAGGGGTGGACTGTTGTTTTGGTGCACACCGTGGAGGCAGCTTCAAGGGCAGCCTACTGCCTGGGCTGCCTTTGACACGGGGACTCCTGGGGCTATTGAGCACCCTTTTCGGGGCCCGCTGCGGAGGCAAGACGCCCCTGCCCTGCAGACTCACAGGCTTGTCCACGGCCTTGGGCACTGAATCGATGCCGGGGGTTGGCATGGGCCCCGTCAGTAGGAGCACCGGATCGTCACCACCCCCGCCTTCTCGCATGCCGGGGACAGGAGCACTTGCAGGAGCAGGTATTATATTCACTGTCTATGAAAGGTAAGCACTGCCATTACTCTCGGGTATACATGTACTCACCACTCTACCAACATTGGGAGGCACGAGCAGGAAAGCCACCATGGGCGATCCCTGTGCGGCCGTCGTCAAGTTCAAGTTCAACTTGAGCGTTGAATCAGGAAGAGCCATGTGCGGACCAAATGTCAGTGCTCAAGTTCTTATACACGAACAGCATCGCTGATCGGTTTTGACAGGTGCGCAGAGCGTTGAGAATCAGTCACTGCAGCATGGCATTGTGGTGAGTGTTTCACTTCTTTGGTCTCATCCAAGTAACTCAATGACGACCTAGGGTACACACATGCACGGCTTGTGGCGGGGAGTTCCCCACCAGCGTTCGGCTTGATAGGCATGGACCAAAATGCCCGAAGAGATGGAAAGGGCCAATGGAAATGAACATTCAAGAACCTCGCAAACGTGCTCGCCTGGGTCCCACAGACATGGGTGACGATGGACCAAGTCTCCACGATCAACCAGAAGACCCCCCTCCTGTACGCTCGGCGCAATCAGGCCAAATCATATGAGTACCACAGTACCTTGCAGACTATGTCCCCCACGGGGACATGTCTTTGGCCCATGTACCACCCCGTGCACCCACTCCCCCTGAGCATGAGGACCGATATGCCTCCCCGACAATCGAAGAAACACCTGCTGCGGACCCTCAGCCTCACCCCTTTCAGACATTGGTAAACAAGCTGGGCGTGTTTAGAAGGTACACATGTGCGCCGACGTGGCACCCGAAGAACAAGGAGAGGCTCAACCTCGTATGTGATTCACCATCGCCAGATAACCCCCCGCCTGTAAACAGCAATGCAATCCATGAGATTGCACAGTCCACGTCTGAGAAGTTCGCCCCCTTCCCCAACGTCAGTACTGCCCTATACATGGCAGCCTACTTCTCAGGTATGGACACGAAATCAGAGGCACATGCAACCTCCCTCGCGAAGATAGCACAGCACCCCTGTTCCAATGGGGCGACTTGAACAATTTCAACGCACACATCGAGAATGTATGCCTGGACAAATACCTGAAGCATGGGACTGACCCCTTCCAGATAGAGAACGGGTGGCAGGAGGCCACTGTCAACATCCGTCTCCCAATAGAAGGCAAATCATTTAGTTCTGAAGACGTCGCCCCATCCCTACCTATTCAAGGTCTTTACCATTGCCAGATCGTTGACATAGTCAAAACTGTGTGCGCATCCACTGCGACAGAGTCATTCCACTTCACCCCATTCACCCTCCACTGGTCTCCTGACCCAGAGAAGCCACACGAACACAATAGGGTATATGCCAACTCCTACATGTCGGATGCAATGATCCAGGCCCAGAGGGAAGTAGATGACCTCCCTCAAGTGGAAGGCAATACCAAGGAGCACATCATGCTCGGTCTCATGCTTGCATCGGACTTGGTGCAACTCACTAGCTTCGGGACAGCATCAGTCTGGCCCGTCTATCTGATGTTTGTGAATCAACCCAAGCAAGAGAGGGTAAGACCAATGTGTCACACGGTGCATCATCTTGCATACATGCCATCGGTAAGTGTTCTCACCATCGGCTGTCCGATACGCTTCACTGACAGGCTCTGCAGCTTGGGGCAGACTTTGCTAGCAGATATCAAGAGGCCACAGCAACGGACAAGGCACCACATGCCGCCGTTGAAACTCACTGCAAGCGTGAGCTGATGCATGCGGTCTGGAACCATCTCATGGACGACAACTTTGTCAAGGGTTGCACAGATGGGATAGTGATACATTGCTCCGACAAGATAGAGAGGGTATTCTTTCTTCGCATAATGACATACTCTGCTGATTACCCCGAGAAGTGAGTCTAATCATATAATCCTACTGCATATGCTGATGCTGCGTAACTGTCAGAGCACTCCTGGCCACGATCAAAAACCTTGGAAGACATCCTTGTCCACGATGTACTATACAGAAGGGGGACATCCCCAATGTAGGTACTCCATCCGATGCCCTGCGACGCAAGAGGGTTTGTCACGACAACGGGCGAAGATGTGAAGACGTAGAGAAGGCATGCACAGCAATGTTTCACAAAGGTTATAAAATCACAAGCGCGCAAGTCCAAAACTCTCTAGCATCTCGATCTATTGTACCTACTAGGGTAGGTATCTACTGCATCGTACTAAACACTCTTACACATTCCACAGAACGCATTCTCAGAAAAGTTAGCCAATGTAGGGCAGGACTTTCACGATTTCTTTGTCGTGGATCTCCTTCACGAGTTCGAGATCAGCGTTTGGAAGTCGGTGCTCACGCATCTAATTCAGATGCTGCATGCGATTCCAGGTGGTGCAGAACATGTACCACTCTTAGACAATAGGTAGCCTCCTGCGTTGCCACCGAATACCATGGACTAACAGTTTGATTAGGTTTGATAGTGTGCCGACATTTGGTCGCGACACGATACACCAGTTGCCCAAGAGTGTATCAGAACTCAGTAAACTGGCTGCCCGAGACTATGAAGACATCTTACAGGTATGTGGTCTGTCATGACTTGAAAACCCCTTATTGATCAATTATGAGTGCTCAATACCAGCGTTTGATGGCTTATTTCTCAAGGAGGATAACAAGAGCATCAGCGAGCTCCTGTTTATGCTCGCTACTTGGCACGCATACACTAAACTGCGCCTGCACACTGACACAACTTTAGGGATGCTCGAGACAGTCGCTCAGGCCCTATGCCAGGCACTGAGGCATTTCGCAAGCATGACATGCCCTCGATATTCGACGAAAGAGCTACCGCGAGAAGTCAGGGCACGTCTCACAAGACAACAAGCTCAGGCAGCGCACGGCTGCATCACGGCAAGAAATACCGCAAACAACTCTGGTTCAGGCAAAGCGAGGCGATTCAACATGTCAACGTACAAGATCCATTGCATTGGAGACTACCCCGATGCAATCCAGAAACACAGGACTACGGACTCCTACAGTACACAGACGGTAAGCCATATCAGGCTACCGTGTCATTGAACATCTATGGCTCTGACTGTTGCAGAGCGAGCTCGCTCACCGCCTTTCCAAGTTGTGGTACAACTTGTCCAACAAGAACCGCAGTTTTGTTGGCCAAGTTGCTAACAAAGAGGCGTGCACATGGTTCCATGCTGCCATGCTCAAGAGCTTGACTGAGGCCCAGGCTCTGCCCACCACTGAAGCAACGGGTCCGGAGCCGCAGCCCAGTGATAGAGAGGATGCACCGACAAACCCCAACGACCGCTATTGGATGTCTAAGAGTCACACATCAAGGAGGGACCTCATGGAGTGGCTGATTGAAAACAAGGACGATCGTGCTCTTTGTGTGAGTCTCTGTTGTCTCACCTACTGTCTCACCGCTGACGAGACTTGTACTGATAGCGCTTTTGAGTTCACCTCCTTGATCACCTGGTGGCACGTCTCAAGGGGACCCCTTACGATGGTGATGAACACCAATTCTCCCATCAAGATTGCAACAACATTCTTATTGATCAAAATCGAATGTATGACCACAAGACAATTCGGTTCAGGTCGACGACATATGACGCACGCAGGATAGAAGAGTCCGCTAACCCTCATAGACATGCAGATGTCATGGTCCTATCACATGAGGACAAGGTGGATGGTCGCCCAGCGTTTCCATATTGGCACGCAAGGATTATTGGGATCTACCACTTTATGGTGAGAAAGAAAACTGACTTGAGTTTTGGTCCAGCTTCGCGGATGGACGTTCTCTTCGTCCACTGGTTTGGATTTGACTCTCCAGATGGACAGAGCGGTTGGCGTGCACGACAGATGCACAAGGTCAGGTTTCTCCCTGACACCGACATACATGGGCCCGCATTTGGGTTCCTGGATCCCAGGGAAGTCATACGGATGGTGCATCTGATACCAGACTTCTCCTCCGTCAGGACAAGAGAGTTATTGGTCGGGAAATCTATTGCCATGCCATACCCCCATTCAGAAGGGGAGTACCCCACGTACTATATCGCAATGTAAGTGCCAAGCATTTCGTTATCCAGGCTCTCATCCTTCTACCCCAGGTTTGCCGACCAGGATCTCTTTATGAGGTACTGTGGAGGAGGAGTGGGACATGTGGCAATGCGCCATTGCAACAAGACACTGCTCGCTGATGAGCACACCATACTCGCAGATGAGTATGCATTTCCGGAAGCGGTGGACGAGCCCACTGGGAATCAGGGCAATGAGAGCTCTGAGAATTCAGACGCCGAGGATGGTGATGAGGCAGACCACGACCCAGATGTAACAGAATTGCAGAGATTAGATGATACAGCTATGGTTGATATGGCCGGGTTTGCAGCACTCTAATATATGTATTTTTCTTCGCCTCTATTCAGTGTCGCGAAGTGTGATTACAAGTGACTCTACTTGGCCATGAGAATTGCACAAAATTCCAAGGGCCTTGCGACCCCTTGCACTTGGCTTGCACTTCACTGCAATAACTATTTATTTTTACAATCACTTACAATACGGTCATGAAATTTAAGCATAAAATACAAGTCCCTCAATGATACACGCCCATTGCAAGTGGCTTGCATATTGGCACAATCGGACATCGGCACTTCTGGCCCGGTTACAAGCGGGTGGAATGCCGCCCAACCATTCCACTATCGGCAAGCGCCGCGATTCCTAACTTATTTTGCTGATGGTGTGATGTGACTTAGCGATGACGCGTCTACGCTCAAAGGTGAGACTATATGAGGACACCTAGTGATTACCAGGGGTATGGAAAACCCTGGGGTATCGGTCAAGGGTATTGGAGGGTAGGGGTAAGGGTACAGGAGTTGTTACCCTTGATGTACCCCTACCCCTGAGGAGGGTAGGGGGGTTACCCCTCTGGGGGGGAAGGGTACAGTAAAGGTAGTGGGTCTCAATGTTTATTCTTATTCACCTCTTATTTCACCTCACCCTGTACTCTTGCCTGTACTTGTACGCTTAAAATGGATTACGTAATCAAGTTGAACTTGCCTGTTTACCCCACTGTGTACCGCAAAAGGTGCTGTTAATGCCTCTGTGGTAGGAGTTAACAAACAAATATATTTGCACTATTCTATAATCATATACAAGGCTATCTAAGAACAACATCCGCACGGCACCAGTCCATGGGTCTACTGTGACGACCAAGGCGACAACTGGGATGGCCTGTGATGCGTGACATGTGACAACTCAGAATCTGAAGGCAACGCAACAATCACGATAACGGCGACAATCACGACATCTGCAACAACCACCGCAACAACCACGACAACCACTGCAATGACTATGACCTGCAACATTGCTCAGACGACAACCGCCGCAATGGCGACTGCAACAACTTGGACGATGATGGCCACAACATGAGGGCAACGACCTGGCCAACGACACCGCGACTGTGGCAAGTTCGACTTTCAAATGGGTGACGACAGACACCAAAAATCACTGCGATGGTGACAATGGTGACCAATGACAATGACAGCTCTGATTCGGACGACCACTACAACGACCGCAACCACAACTGCGACAAATTGCCAACAATGGGCCACACCACCACGACAACGCTGACCCTCCAAGTCAGCAATCGCGATGATGGGCAGCAGTGGTGTGGCAGGGCAGTGCGGTGCTTAGTGCTGTTAAACTGTAGTCCTACTTGTATGAGATTTGGTAGTATTACGAGTATTAGACCAGGTTCAAATATATTCAATGAGTGTGTACCCCTGGATCATACCTGGGGGTATATCTTACCCTCACACCCGTCGCCAACCCTTACCCGTAGCGGCAGTAAACCTGTACCCTGTGGCACAGGTCGGGTATTTGGGGGGTACGGGTAAGGGTACAGGATTTTTACCCGGGGGTTACCCCTGGTAATCACTAAGGACACCTGTAAGTGCCTCCCTAAGCATTGCTTGATACCGATTGAGCAGTCGTTGTGAAGGAAAGAATCTCGACTAGATTCCCGGAAGTTACAAAAGTGTCAAGCTGTCAACTACATCAGTCGACAGCTGCCTTGTATACTACTGTGGCCAGTACACCTTTGTCAGCGATACCACCACTACTACTAATGCTGGGTAATCGTCCACTAATACGCTCGGTAATCGTACAGTCATACAAGCAATCAGTAATCAGTCCTTTAGTAAGATTCAGGAGCGACTCGTCATCCTGCTTACTCGTCATCCTAGCATCAGTTTGTAACATCACCCCCTTCACAAGGGTGAGCGCCCACGCTCCACTACCCAATTAGTCACTGTAGTCAGTCCGACATCTGTCTCGTGCTCGTCCCTTACTCTTTTGAGGGTGTGCGCCTGACCTAACCGTGCCGCAGAGTGTCGCAGGCGATTGATGTGTATGAAGACATTGTCTTCGAGCTTCTTGATCACTGCTTCCAGCTCCTTGATGACTTCTGAGGATGCGCGGTAGCACCTTACTTCGGCCTGGAGGGAGATATCCCCCAGTCGAGCAAGGGCCTTGTCAACCTGGCGCTTTCCCCTGAAGTCAGAGCAGAAGTACTGCAGCTCGTCACGGGTGTACTCAGCTGCCGGCCCCATGTCCCTGCAAGGCTCTGCATGAACGTCGGCTCTGTAGATCAGCACGTATCTCCCCATCGTCTTCATCCCCGAGTTGAGGATGAACCTGTTGGGGGTAGGTGATAGGGAACGGACAGGGCACCTCAATGCATGCGTTCAGCGTGTAGTGATTGGTGAAGGGTCGCGCTCTTCTGAGTATGGGGGTAGTCCTTGTGCCTCATATCCGGCCACCACCATTGGTCCATAGATAACAGCAATTGGCGGTGGTCGGAGCGCGTCATCCTTGGTTTCTTCAGTAGGTTTGGTGGTGCGTGGTGGCACTCGTATTGGTGCACAGTGGCAGTAGTTGGGGGGGTTGTCGCACTGAGTGCACACGATGTTGGCGACCCTGTACGACTCGTCACTGTCGTCGTCGTCTTCTTCACTGTCGTATCGGTCGACAGCAGTGGTCGAGGTGAAGGCGGTGGAGGGCTGGAGGATACTCGCCTCATCAGCAGCTGTATCCTCATCCATCTCTCCGTCACCGTCTTCTTCACTATCTGATCCTGCTTCCATGCTGACATATCCTCCTTCATCAGGTCGTAGTCCTTCCTCATCTTCCTCCACTTGGCCACTTGCGGGTGTGGGGAATCGCCTGCGAGCCTCGGCCAAGTCACGTTCTCGTTGTTCTTGCTTGGCTCGGTCTTGTTCTGCAATGGCTCAGATGTGTTTGACAGCAGAGCAGAAGGGGTCGTCCACATTGTTGTTGGTGTCATAGGTGGTGAGGGTGTTGACATAGGGGATGTCGTCAATGTTGCTAATGGTGAGAGGGACATGAGACATTGTATGGGAGGAATGGGAGGATGGAGATGCTGTTCGTTCTGCCAAGGCTGCTTTTAAGTGTATTTTGGCCTTTGGGTTAGAACATTTGAACTTCCTTATCTCTTCCTCTGCGTGGACGTCGTCCCACAGGACCCACTGATTCTCCGAGTCGGTGTATCCCTTCCACTTGATGAGGTACTGGAGTTTACGCCCTCGTCCACTTCTCCTCGAGTCTAACACCTTTTCGACCTCATATTCTTCCATGCCTTCGACTATGTCTGGTGGTGGGTGCAAGTAGTTTGTGCCATGCATGCGTGTTTCTTTGTAAGGAGTGAGTAAGTCTGTGTGAAACACGTCATGTATCTTCCATTTCAGAGGTAACTTGAGCCGATAATTCACAGGGGACATCACCTGAACTACCTCAAACGGTCCTTGTCTTCTTGGCGCAAGTTTGGCAGTTGGTTGATCGATCCTTAGATTGTGCCCATCTAGCCATACTTGGTTCCCTATGGCGTATCTGGGTGTATCTTTGTGTTTTACCCATGTGTTTTGGGCCTTCTTCATGTTTTCCTGCACGCTCCGCCGTGCCTCTTGTAATTGTTATATCTGACCCTTCACGCTTGGCACACTGATTGGTCCTGGCGCCCATCTATCTCTTGGGTGGTATCCCATGAGTGTGAAGAATGGAGTTTGTTTAGTAGTACTACTTATCGTGTTGTTGTGGGCAAATTCTGCCAAAGGTAATTGTGTGGCCCAGTTATCCTGACACATGTTGGCCCAAAGCCTCAGATACTGTTTGAGCCATTGGTTAGTGCGCTCGGATTGTCCATCGGTCCTTGGATGATATGCTGTTGATATATTCTGCTGGATTTGAAGGACTCGGCACAGTTCCCTCATGAACTTGGCTGCGAATCATGGGTCTTGGTCACTGATGACCTTACTTGGTAGTCTGAATCGTGGCAATACTTTTTCCGTGTATAGTACAGCTGTTTCTTCTCCTGATATGGCCTCTCGGCAGGGAATGAATATTGATGCTTTTGAACAATCATGGTCTGTGATGGTGAGTATTGAGTCATACCCATCAGAAGGGGGTAACTTAGTTATGAAGTCAACCGCGATCACTTCAAATGGGGCAGCGTCTGGTTGGGGGTATATGGGTGCCAGAGGAGCTTTTGTGGGTCGGGTATTGACTTTGTGTCTCTGGCATTCTGCACACCCTTGTACATATTCAATGATGTCCTGTTTCATCGTAGGCCACCAGTAATGGCGCGTGAGTAATTCATATGTTTTTGTTATTCCTGGGTGTCCTGCAGTTGGTGCATCATGGTTTTGTCTGATGACTTCCCTCAGGTCTTCGCGTTTGTGACTGGTGATCACTATTCTCCCATTCTTGAGCCATATTCCATTGATTCGTTTCAGTTCGTGGGGGCTGACCCATGAACTGATTGTTGCTTCGTTTTGTTTGATGGTAAGTGGTGTGGTAGTCATGGTCGTCCGTATGAATAATCGTTCGGGTAGGACCATTACTTGGTCGTTATCTTCAGCGCCAGTGTCATAGTCTGGCCGTCGAGATAGTGCATTGGTGCGTCCATTTGCTTGTCCTTTGAGATGGTGTATTTCGATGTCATATTCCTCTAGTTCCAACACTTCTCTTGCCACTCTGCGACTGATTTTCTGTGGATCCCACCAGTACTGCAGGTTCATGTGGTCGGAGAATATTCTGACCTTGTGTGGTGACCCTACTAATAGGTATCTCCAGTTTCGTAATGCTTTTACAATGGCTAGCAGCTTGAGGTTGTAGATATCGTAGTTGCATTCAGCTTCATTGAGCGTTGCCGAATAGAATGCTATAGGATGTTTCTTGCCGTCGGTCCCTCTTTGTGTCAGTACTGCTCCTACTGCAAATCCTGATGCATCTACTTCTAGGTCGTACTGGACCTTCGGGTCAGGATGGGCGAGTACTGGGTTTGATGTGATGCGTTGCTTGAGCGTGTTGAATGTGTTTTGCTGGGTTGGGCCCCAAGACCATTCTGCCTCTTTCTGTGTTAGTTTGTTCATTGGTCTTGCGATGTTGGTGAATCCTCGAATAAAAGGGTGATAAAAATTGCAAAAACCCAAGAAACTGCGTACGTCTTTGACTTTTGCAGGTATGGGCCACTCACGTATGCCTGCCACCTTTGCTGGGTCCATGCATGTCATCCCCTTTTCAAGGATTACCCCCAGGTAATCGATAGAAGGGACGTGGAAGGTGCATTTGTCTAGTTTGAGATATAGGTCGTGTTGTGCTGCCACAGCCAGAACCGCAGAAACGGTGGCCGTGTGTTTCTCACTTGTTTGTTGATGAGTGCCTAAGTTGTTGGTGGCGATAGCTAGGTCATCCATGTATATACGAATGTTGGTCCCTTCCAACTCGAATTTCGTGATGACTGGTCGGTAAATTTCGTTCATGAAGGCTTGGAACGTGGCCGGTGAGTTGCAGAGGCCGAAATACATGACGGTAGGTTTGAAGAGTCCTCGTCTTGTTTTGAATGCAGCTTTGTGTTCGTTGCCTTCTTTGATACGAATGTTGTTGTAACCTTGACACACGTCGAGCTTTGAAAATAATACCGCTCCGCCGAGGTCCTGCATTAACTCTGAAATGAGCGGTAGTGGGTACTGGTTTCGTACTGTCCATCTGTTTATTGCCTGGTAATCTTGGACTGGTCGCAGCTTCCCATCTTTCTTTTTAATGAAGAAGAAAGATGATGTGTATGGTGACTGTGACGGTCGTATATATCCCTTCTTGAGATGTTCATCGATGAACGCATCCAGTGCATCATCTTCGGTGCGCGTCATTGGGTATATTTTGCATGTCAAAGCTGTCGGGGTATTGGGTTGTAAGGTTATTGCGTGGTCATAAGGCTGCCTCTTGGGTAGTCTTGTTGAGGCCTCTTCGTCGAATACTTTGAGGAACACCTTGTATTGTGGAGGTATGGTCACCACTTTTTCTTCTTTTGGTTTTGCGGTGATCGCCTGTTCTATAGCAGGGATATGTATTCAACGCCCTCGTGTGTCACGTTTGACATCGTTTGGACTGTTCTCGTCATATTGATTACACATTCTTGGAGTTCGGAATACTTACTCATCGGTTATGACTACGATAGTAAGCTTTCATTAGTCATGGACACTTACGCGTTGTCGGTGCTTGGGTTTGCCGATGTTTCAGGTATTATTAGAACGGACAATGACTCATTCCTAGTATCACTGTAGTAGGGTTCAACTTATAGCTGCGCTTTAAAGCCAGCAAGTAACTGTATATAAGCTGTACCTCGAAGACCAAGGCTCTCTAGCTTGGTCTTCTTGAACCATCATCATTGTCGTTATCTTTGGACCGTTCGCTATACTAGTACTTCGGGTACTAAGTGATCTTTCGCTCTATTCTCTACGTGAACTCGGATTCATCGTAGAAGGTCTTCGACTGCCCTAGTGTCTTAGTGACCTAGTGGGTTATCTCAAGCTTCGTCTTCAGAGTTCTTGTCACGCACTATCAAAGTCGCCTAAGTCAGGCTCAGCGTTCAGCAGTAATGCGACATTAAGACCAAGCTTTCATCGTGGTGTCGCAAGAAACAACCGCAAATCGTTGGACTACCTTCGACGAACCAGCTCTCTGGTTCGAAAGAAGAGGGGAACAAACCATCCCACAACGTTTTCTCAAAAGCGCCGCGTGGACTATAGTTGACGACATTGAAGGGTACTACGCAAGAGACGGAGAAGACGCGTTTCTTCATCCAGTTGAGTTCAATACCGACCATCTTTGTTGGGTAGAATTACAGTGGTTTCAAGGAGGAGACGCGTGGGAAGGGTTTCGACTTCCCCCCTCATCATACGGACTAGACATACTCATAAACGAGTTGACAAGAGCAGAAGCACAATCGCTAGGAGTCGAAATACCTCCATCCCCCACTACTATTCCATCCGAACCAGAATCAGACCACCACCCGGTTGAAGAACCAGAGCAAATCATTGTACAAGAATCACAACCCATTGTTGAACAACTAGCAAGAATTACGGAACAATTACATATTAGTCCACAAATGACTACACAAACAACCCGTATTAATCCTATTACAGGAAGGATGCTTACACTAGACGAGCTAGCAGATTTACGAGTCGCAGGATCAGATTGACCGGACCCTCCAGATCAAGATCCCTTTCCAGGAAGAGGATTCCCTATTTGTATACCGCCTAATTGGCAACCACCAAGAGGAAACCCCAATGGATCCCCGCACGGCGGAGGACCACCACAAGGAGGAGGAAGCGGACCACCTCAAGGAGGTTTCCCAGGAGGTGGGCCAGGAGGCGGCCCAGGAGGCTTCCCAGGAGGAGGAGGACCACCAGGAGGAGGAGGACCACCAGGAGGAGGGATCCCTGGAGGACACAATGATAAACTATGGGGTAACGCCCCAATAATATTCACAGGAGATCGGTCAAAACTTGAAGAATTCCTTCTTCAATGGGAATTATACGAAGGCATCAACATCAATAATCCTATGATGACCATACCATATCAGAAAGCTATGTTATTCCTCACCTATGTCCAAGGACCCCATGTCACTGAATGGGTAGGATCCATAAGCGCATGGATGAGACTCCAAGTTCAAGTCAATCACATCCTTCCCACCAATCAATGGTTATGGGATAGCGTCATACTGTCTTTCAAACGACAGTTTCGGGATACGCTAAGGGAAGAACGAGCTCGAGCAGAGCTTCGACGAGGAATCAGAATGGAAAAGCAGGATATTGATGCGTACGTTGCTCGATTCGAAAATTTGGTCCGTCTTGCTGGCTACCGAGTAGACGAACCTTTGGTGGTCAAATTATTCGCTGAAGGACTTCCTCGTAAACTATACGAAAGCTCTTATACCTTGGACAAGCCGCAAACATATGAAGAGTGGCGCAACAGTAGTATCCAAAGGCATGGGGAATGGATCCACATGCAGAACAAATTCAATCAATTCAAGAATCAATCTACTACATCTCGATGGCCAAAAGCCTTTCAAACGCCGACTGGGTCAAACACGATGGATACCTCTGTGGATCACACCAGGGCAAGAGGACGCCTGGCAAACGCGGAACAAGTATTGGAACAAGATCAATGAGGACAATCACCTAGGCAGCAATTCCTAAGGCAAGGACGACCCCCCCTTCCAACCACAAGAAGGGTTTTTGAGGAGGCGTCAACCTCCCGACTTAAGGGAAGTCATCTGTTACAATTGTCAAAAGAAAGGGCATCTCAGCAGAAATTGTACCCAGCCCCATCAACCTCACAGCAATGTACGAGGACTTGAAGTAGTGGATGATCGAAGTGAAGCAGGGGATAACCTGCACATCGCCCAACTGGTGACTGATGAGCGATCAGCAAACCAGCGCAAGGACGATTGGTTACGTATGGCCGCAAATGAAACCGAGGAATTCAAAGACCTCGCAATGCAAGAGCTCATGGGGAGAAAGGATTTTGGGGACACCTGAACCCGACGGCCTGGGTGAGGGCATTACATTGTAACTCTGTATACATAACTCGCTTCCGTTCTATGTGAATTCCAGTATCCTGTTAAACAAGTTACAATAAGGCCGACATTAGAGCGTTGGTGGACTCCGGAGCCACTGACAATTTCATCAACAAACGATTCATGAGGAAAATGGGGTTGGGATCAGTTCCGCTGGCACAACCTCGCAAAATATTCAATATTGACAATACGTCTAATAAAGGGGGGATGATCACCCATTATGTGGATTTACAGATATTGACGAAAGGAATTCCCAGAACAATGAGATTCCTTATCACCGATCTAGGACAAGAGGATCTACTTCTCGGATATCCCTGGCTCAGCGCGTTTGAACCAAAGTTCAGCTGGAAACACGGAACAATTGATGAAGCTATCCTTCCAATCGTCATCAAATCACTATCACCCTCTATCGATAAAAGTGTCATTGCCCAACAACTCTCAGAAGATAGCAAAAACAACATCGTCGCCGCATTGCAGACAGAATGTACTATCAAAGGAGCAGCAACAGAAATGGCAATCGCAGCGGGACCGCAGGAAAAGGCAAACATCCCTCCTGAATATGATGAATTCGAGAAAGTATTCAGTGAAGAAGAATCACACCGGTTCCCACCATCACGGGAATGGGATCCCGCGATCGAGTTCAAAAAGGATACTCCAGACCATATCAACTGTTCGATATATGATCTGTCTCTTCGAGAAGATCATGAAGTAAAAACATTTATCATGGAGCACCTGAAAAAAGGGTACATTAGACCTTCTAAATCGCAGTACGCATCACCATTCTTCTTTGTCAAAAAGAAGGACGGAAAACTACGCCCCGTACAGGATTACAGATGGATCAACCAACACACTATTTGCAACAATTACCCACTTCCTCTCATCCAAACCCTGATTAAAGATCTTAGCGGTGCTCACATTTACACGAAACTTGACGTTCAATGGGGATACAACAATATTCGGATAAAAGCAGGCGATGAACATAAAGCCACGTTCAAAACTCCATACGGACTTTTTGAACCAACAGTTATGTTTTTCGGATTAACCAATTCTCCAGCTACTTTCCAATCAATGATGAACGCTATCTACAAAGACACCATTGCATTACACGAAAACAAGGGGACCACCATCCATGTTTATATGGACGACATTGGAATCGCTACGCGGACCAATCTACACGATCATGTGGCCGCGGTCAAAGATGTTCTTACAGTCGCACGAAAGTACGACTTATACTTCAAACCAGAAAAGTGCACTTTCCATGCTGCGTCCCTTGATTACCTGGGGGTAATCCTTGAAAAGGGGGTAACACACATGGACCCCGTTAAAATCACAGGTATCAAAAATTGGCCCATACCAACCAAAGTTAAGGACGTACGATCTTTTCTTGGGTTCTGTAACTTTTATCACCTATTTATCAGAGGATTTGCGTCGATCGCCAAACCTCTAAACGAACTCATGAAGAAAACGGCAGAATGGATCTGGGGAACACAACAACAACATGCGTTCAACACCCTAAAGCATCGAGTAACAAGCGAACCGGTGCTGGCACATCCAATATTACAAGATCAATTCGAATTAGAAGTAGATGCGTCAGGCTTTGCGGTGGGAGCTGTACTACTTCAGAAGAAACCTGACGGCAAAAGACATCCTATAGGATACTATTCGGCAACACTCAATGCAGCAGAGCGTAACTACAACATTTACGACTTGGAACTACTAGCCATTGTCAAAGCACTACGACATTGGAGATCACTGGTAGCCAGATCACCACACAAGATCAAAATCTTCTCCGATCACATGAACCTAAAATACTGGAGAGAACCACAAAAGATTAGCAGACGGGTAGCAAGGGAAGTACTTGAACTATCCGAATACGATATAGAAATTCATCATATCAAAGGAACGGCAAATGGACGAGCCGATGCACTATCACGATGACCGGACTATGATCAAGGGGAAGAAGATAACGACAACGTTACAGTCCTCCCTGATCATGTATTCATTCGAAACACAACAACGCAAAGAATCGGGATGCCCAAACACCCTCGAAACGTCCTCACAGTACAAGAAATGACTCCAACCAACCCAAGTGATGTGCAAGATGAAACCATTCTCAAACCATGGGTAAATCCCCACAACCTGAAAAAGGTAGATGGAATATGGTACAAACAAGGAAGACGGGTTGTAACAAAGGGAAGTAAAGAAAGACGAATGATTGCGGAGGCTCATCATGAACCACCAGTGTACGGCCATCCGGGAATCAACAAAACGATCCAATTGGTGGAACGAAACTACTGGTGGCCAACACTACGACCAGACGTCACCGCTTACGTGCAAGGATGTGCAGATTGTCAACGGCACAAAGTAAACAATCGACCAATCAAAGCGTCACTACGACCCATATACCCAAAACAAGAAGCCATGCCATTCGAAACTATAGCGCTTGACTTCATCACCAAATTACCGATATCTGAAGGATACAATTCGATTCTAACAATTACTGATCATGATTGCACCAAAGCATCGATATTTATACCATGCAAAGAAGAAATCAGTGCAGAAGAAACGGCGGCACTGTATCTCAAACATGTCTTCATCCGACATGGACTTCCCACTAAAATAATCAGTGATCGAGATCCTCGGTTTGCGTCCAAATTCACACGCGAACTCTGCAAACAATTGGGGATAGCTCAAAACATTTCCACCACGTATCACCCTCGAACTGATGGCCAATCAGAAAGGACAAATCAATGGCTGGAACAATATCTCCACTTTTGGGTAAATGAACGACAAGACAATTGGACGTTGTATCTACCTTTAGCGGAGTTCACACACAACAATTGGCCTAACGAAGCCACAGGGCAGTCCCCATTCTTTCTTCTGATGGGACACCATCCACGAGCTGACTGGAAAGGAACACCAAGTCCGCTTCCTCAGGTGGCGTTGCATCTAGACCAGTTCAAACAAGCAAGGGCTCACGCCCAACAACAAATAATCAAGGCACAAAGGTCATGGGTGAAGCACAAGGATACGCCTCGTTTCAAAGAAGGGGACCTAGTATGGCTAGAAGGACGTCACCTGAGAACTCATCAGCCAAGCGCCAAACTTGTGCCCAAACGACATGGGCCGTTCACAGTCAGCCAGGTGATGTCCCCAGTTAATTATAGACTGGAACTTCCCACGCAGTGGAGCATTCACAATGTGTTTCATATCGATCTTCTCACCCCCTATCGCGAAACTTCCTTTCATGGACCAAATTTCCCAAGACCTCCCCCTGAATTAATCGATGGGGAAGAAGAATATGAAGTCGAGAGCGTTCTAGATCAACGGCATTTCGGCAGAACCAGATGCAAACAATACCTCATCAAATGGAAGGGGTATCCAGACTTGGAGAATCAGTGGGTCAACGCCACTGACGTATATGCTCCACAAGCCATAGCTGAGTTTCAAAATTCTCAAACTCCGCTATCTGCATATATAAATGTCCCTGGTCCCAGTGAAAGTGCCCATCAGTTCTTCCTCCGAACTACTATGACCACTTCTCCTTCTACACCTTCTACCTCTTCTATCATCAATGTTTCCTCAACTAGCTCGTCGCACAAGCCCTCCTATGCTGAGGTCGCCGCCGCCTTCCGATGCATCGAACCAGGGGACTTCATCCCCAAAACCCCTGATGTATGTGGACACGACGTTGGAAGACTGGAAGAAGACACAGCGGAGGTGGAGGAGGGAACAACGCCTCTCCACCAGAACCTCCTTGTTGCACAAACGCTTGTCAAAGTTCCAAGCGTCTTGGACATCAGTGACGTGGTCCGAGTTTGTGGGTCTTGTAAGCAGACCGCCCTGTCATGTCCAGGTCACCCTGACTCCACTATCCACTATGACTGCAGAAAACTCGTTGATGAATGCGTCTGTAACGACAAAATCCCTTTCATCCCTCCACCACCGACACCTCGATATATCAATGTCGACATGCCTACCCCCGGAGTCATCCTTGACCCTGCCACCTCTTGGGGAGTCCACACCCACTCCATCCTCCGTCAGAGAGAAGACGACTCTGACAAAGAAAATCAAGATCCCTCAAAGATTCAGGGATCCAAGGATGAAGGGGTATCATCTCTTACACCACACACCCGACGAGGACGTCGAGGAGGTATGGCAGCAGCAAAAGGAAGCCCTCTTTTCCCAGAATACCATGGCCACCCCTCTAACGTCGAACAACAAAAGGCAAAGGACAAGGCCGAAGCCCCAGACGGATTTGAACTAAACATTCCTCCACAGTTCATTCCGTTCTGTGTGGTTATCGATGGACATCACACCATCACCAAATATGTCCACTTTAAGCCAGGCAACAATACTATCGTCTTTGGGTGCATGAGGAAGGGAGGGGAGATTCAACAAGGTGACGTGCATGCCACTCCTGATTTCGACGCTGAAGAACGCGATTACTTGCATGATCAGCTGCGCTATTTGCGCAATGACTTTGGCGGGCGTCCATGGGTCGATCTGGCCATCGCCGAGATTCCAGATCGTACGCTGGGTGCTGAAATCACGCGGTATCGCCATGTATCACAGCGCTACGCTGATCTTCACGCGGCCATCACAGCTCTTGAAAACGAGCAGTACACGGTGGGTAATGAACAGTGCAAGTGCATTCGTCGGCTTGAGGAAGCCAATGGACTTCAAAGGGTTATGGATAAGGAGGTGGCGGTATGTCGAAATACTACAATTATTCCCTGGGTTTTCGAACGAGGTCGTTCAACCTGAAAAGGGGGTAATGTCACGTTTGACATCGTTTGGACTGTTCTCATCATATTGATTACACATTCTCGGAGTTTGGAATACTTACTCATCAGTTATGACTACGATAGTAAGCTTTCATTAGTCATGGACACTTACGCGTTGTCGGTGCTTGGGTTTGCCGATGTTTCAGGTATTATTAGAACGGACAATGACTCATTCCTAGTATCACTGTAGTAGGGTTCAACTTATAGCTGCGCTTTAAAGCCAGCAAGTAACTGTATATAAGCTGTACCTCGAAGACCAAGGCTCTCTAGCTTGGTCTTCTTGAACCATCATCATTGTCATTATCTTTGGACCGTTCGCTATACTAGTACTTCGGGTACTAAGTGATCTTTCGCTCTATTCTCTACGTGAACTCGGATTCATCGTAGAAGGTCTTCGACTGCCCTAGTGTCTTAGTGACCTAGTGGGTTATCTCAAGCTTCGTCTTCAGAGTTCTTGTCATGCACTATCAAAGTCGCCTAAGTCAGGCTCAGTGTTCAGCAGTAACGCGACATCGTGTCTGTTCTGCTTCAAGTTGATTGACAATGTCTTCCTTTTCTTCAGTCAGTAGATGGGTGAGGATGTTTCGTCTTTGTGTTGCATTGATAGTTTTGATAGTGATGGGGAGGTGTTGCTTGGTGATTGTGCCTTTCCTCCAATTAAATGTTGGTTCGTATGCGGCGAGCCAAGGGTATCTGAATAGGATATCCTCCTTCCCGATGTCCGTGACTAGAAAGCGCATTTCTTTACTGTTTCCTCCTACATTGACTTGGAGGATGACGTAGCTGGTTATCTGTCCAGCTTTGTTGGTAGTGTCGTCAATATTGTAGATTCTTTTTGGCTTTTCTAGTGGGCGTGTTTTTATTCCTATTCTTTTGAGGAAACGTTCGCTCACAAAGTTATCGGTGGCTCCCGAATCCACCAGTGCTTTTATGTCGGCCATGTTGTAACGTGTACGCAGTTGAACTGGAACTCGCATAGATCGGTAGCATATAATGTACACAGAGTTACAATGAATTGCCCTCACCCAGGCCACCAGGTTCAGGTGTCTGCAAAATCCGTCCCCATTAACTTTTGAAGGATGAGATCCTTCACGTTGTCTCCTTCGCTGGCCACCCCTCTCAGCCAGTCTTCGGCTTTGTCTTTGTCAGTCTTTGGCTTGTCCTCGGTGCTCCTTATTTGAGGGGTACACCTGTTTCTACATGGTTGACGGCAATCTCTGCTGATATGTCCCATTTTCTCGCAGTTGTAACACCGGACTTGGCTAAAGTCTCAGCAACCTTCTTGTTGCTTTTGAAGGTATCCCCCTCTCGGTGGATAGGGAGGTCGGGGGTTACTGAGGACATCTTCGGCTCCTGCGAGTCTTCCCCTGACTCGGTCTGCGGATGTGTCCATTGCGTCAGGGTGCGATAGTGGAGCAAGTAGTTTTGCCAATGCTCCCGATTGGTTCTTGTTAGTGCTAGCCTTGAATGTGTCAAGGTTACTGCGCACTGTCTGCATGTGTATCCACTTCTGCTGCCTTTTGAGGGCGGAAGTTCTCCATTCTTCATATGTTCGCGGGTATTGGGTTGGTACATGGCTTTGTAGAGCGCACGTGGTAGCCCCTTTATGAAATATTTGAGGGTTTGTTCGGCATTGATATCATACCCTGCGTATCAAACAAGTTGTTCAAATAACGCGATGTAGTCATCGATTCTTCCCTCCTTTATGCATATTCCTGCGTCAAGTTGAGCTTGTGCTTGTTCTTTACTGAGAACATCGGTGAATTGTCTTCTGAAGGCTTGCAGAATGTTATCCCACAGCCTGTTGTTGAACTGGCTGACTCCTTGTGTTACTTCTCTTACCAACCATTGGCTTGTGGACATGACCCAGGCGTTAACCAGGTCTCCTTGAACATAAGTGAGGAACAACATAGCTTTTTGGTATTTGTTCCTCATTGCGGTGTGGCTGGCATTTACCCCTGTGTATACTTCCCATTGAAGGATAAATCCTTCTACCTTGGACCAATCTCCATTGAAGGGACTTGGGGGGTTGTCTATGAATTTGTCTGTGTGTTGTGGTGGGGCGTTAGGTGGCTGCCCTCCTCCTAGTGGCGGGCCTCCTCCACCCATTGGCGGTCCTCCTCCACCCCCTGCTGGCAGTGGTGGTCCTGTCCCTGCAATGTTGGGTTGGTGTGCAAATGGGTATCCTCGTATTCCATCTCCTTGGTTGATTCGTATGTGGGGTTGAGGGGGTGGTTTGTTGTAATCAAAGTCGAATCCCCCTGGTTGATCTGGCTTGTCAGGCCCCATGGCGCGTCATGCGGCTTGTAGGTCTGTGGGGTCCATGTCTACTAATGTCCCATTCGTTCGTCAATTACTAATGGCCTTGGTTCTTCAATCATTGTTTGAGTTGCCATTCTGATAGGGTCTGGGATGTGTAACGTAGCTGTTTGTTGGATAATTTCTTCTACTCCTGGTTCTTCCTCGTGAACTTGGATGTGTTCAGGTTCTTCTGCTATTGAGGGTGTGTATGCCTGTTCACTTGTATGGCTGGTGTTGGATCTTGCAGGTGTCCAATGTTGGAGTTCTGGGGACAGTGGCTCGTGTCATTCTTCTTCCTCTGGTTGACCGTCAATTCTCCCTTGTTGTTCGGCGGGCAATGCTTTGATTAGTGGTATGTTGCAGTTGAGATTGTCACCGGCTGGTCTAGCCACTTCGAAATGATGGAGGGTTCGATTCCACCTAAGTTCTACCCAGCAGCACCTATCTCTGTTGAAAATGATAGGATGATACCTCTGTGAAGTAGCTGCTTCGGTGTAATATCCTGTGTTGAAGTGTTTGAGATCTCCTGCTCTCCTTTTGTTGGGGATTGTCCTCCACCTAACTCGTCCTGTGAGGTACCAGATTGGAGTGTCCCGTTCTCTGCTATCCACTCGATAGGGTTGGAAATCCCAACCGTCCTTTGTAGTTATCGTCGCCACGGCATATGAGAGAGCTTGACACTGATGTAATGCCTGGCGAGGCTCGAGCCTGACTTAGGCTAACTGTTACGTGGTGATGAAGTGTGATGTGACTTAGCGACGATGTGTCTACGCTCAAAGGCAAGACTATATGAGGACACCTGTAAGTGCCTCCCTAAGCGTTGCTTGATACCAATCGAGCGGTCGTTGTGAAGGAAAGAATCTCGACTAGATTCCTGGAAGTTACAAAAGTGTCAAGCTGTCAACTACATCAGTCGACAGCTGCCTTATATACTACTGTGGCCAGTACACCTTTGTCAGCGATACCGCCACTACTACTAATGCTGGGTAATCGTCCACTAATATGCTTGGTAATCGTACAGTCATACAAGCAATCAGTAATCAGTCCTTTAGTAAGATTCAGGAGCGACTCGTCATCCTGCTTACTTGTCATCCTAGCATCGGTTCGTAACACCATGACTGTGTCAATGACAGTTCATTCTATCTCCACACACAGCAGAGCATGCTTGCTTGTGTGTCCACAGACCCATCAAGCACACCACTCTCCATGCACTGTGGATGTTTGATGTGGGCCCAGAAATTCTGCTGAGGAAGTGTGTTCAAATCTCAAATTAAAGTGATGAGGCCTCACTACTTTCATCATTGATGAAAAGCATTGATCTGTTCAGATAGGCACACACTCCTCTCCATAATTTTATTGACCCATGATGAGCAGTGTGCACATTGCACAACTGGCTTGCCTCTCTTGCCAATTGACCCTCACCCCTCTGTGCTTCCCACGCTTTGCATCACACTCCTACTGGTCCCACTCCAAATTGCCAATGCATCACCAGATGGCTGTTGCAGAGTGGGTTGTCCACTCCCACAAGCCAATAAAGCTTCCCATGACCGATCACACTCACATGTCATTGGTGTCACAGATGAACTAATTGGGTATGAGAAACGATGACCAACGATGACATGTCACTCTTTGGTCATGATTAGTGATCTCACAAAGCATCTTATGAATACCGAGTATGACAGGTAGTAGGGTTTAGTCATTGTGTCATGTATGATTACCAAGGCATAGTAGCATGATTTGGTACTTAAGGAAGCTGCAGAACGGTTTGTGTTCTGCAGCTTGAACTTCTTGTTATTCTCTCTCCATGTTGTATCCAAAGCTCTTTCTCTGCTCCATGCTTTGGGCATACGGCCCTTGTCTGCATTACATCGACATACAACTTCAGCCTTCGCACCTGAGTACTTCAAACTCCGCCTTTGTGCATTGAGATAAGATCCATTCAAGATCCCGTGACTCCACCTTTGTGTGTTGAGACGTTGCTCAGCCTTCGTGCTTGAGTATAGGATTTGCTAAGTCACCGTGTTCATCTTACGTCGCCTAAGTCAGGCTCATGTGCTACCCGCACGTAACAATTGGGCTCTGTGGAACAGAATTGGAACAGGTCAAAGAGCCCTTCTAGTGGATGGTGTTGTGCAGCAACCAGCGCAGCTAACAGAGTTATGGAGTCTCACCTTGTGAAGGTGTTGAGACTAGTAGAGAGGTTTGTAGAGAGGTTTGCTCAAGTGTGCATAGAGTGAACGACTTGTATTCTTAGAGGGGCTCTACTCCCCTCATTTATAGGAAAACCGGTCCCTATGGTCCCACCATGTCCATTACGTGATAAGTGATGAGTAAAGGTGTCCACAATATCGTGTTTTCAGTGACGCCTGATGTGAAACACCCCTGAACTCTTCAGTATCACCACATGTGATGCTGATAAGAGTTGCACCCTCCATTCTGGAGTTTGCGCCCACTTTGTGCGTAACGGAATACCCTAATATGGTAATCATATGTACGATACTACTATAATGTTGTAACTGCTATAGATAAGATACATATGTACTTATTACGTTTCAACAGATGGTTGTAAGGGACAGCAAGTTTAATTTGGGGAACTATACTAGGGATGCCAGGGTCTGGTTCGGAATGGGGTCTGAACCCAAACTGGACCAGACTGGACCCCAGGTCCGGTCCGGTTCAGGTTCATGGTTCAGAGATTCTTAGCTTTTGACAGAGGTCCGGTTCACAGTTCCCCCTGTGCCGAACCCAGGGTGAACCCAGTCTGAACAGAACTGGACCCCAAACCGGACCCCAAACCTAATGTATGAAAAAAAGTGTCACCTTGTAGTACTTCCAGGATGCAGTAATGAGCGTGCAATGGTATTACAGTAAAACATGTGTGCAGATATTACGGTAGTACAGTATTTTCCACCCCCCTTCTTTGCATGGCATTATGAACCCTGCCCTTCCACAAGCTGTTGCATCCTTGCTGTTGTCATTGCCGCAGCCATTGCCATCACAGTGGTCAACAACCCTCACCATCCAACAAGTCCTTCATGTTTGCAGTGGTAGTCGTCCGAGTTGTCACAACATCATGTCATGGTTATCTGTCCGAGTTGTGGTGCAGTCATGTCTTCATTGTTGTGGTTGTTGTCCATCTCATTGTCTTTGGTCATTGTCGTTGTCACAGCCACTGTCCAAGTCATGTGACTTGTTATTGTGGTTGGGGATGGGGGGTTTGGGTTCAGAAACAGGTTTTGCATAAGTTGGGCTGGCTCGTCACGGTCAGGATTGTGTGATGTGGCAGAGGGTGGAGAGGTGAGGTGGTCACATGGCTGAAGGGCGTAATTGGTTGGTAAGTTAGATCAGTGGGAAAATATATATGTGGCACTGCAAATCAAACCCAACACCCTACATGTTAGTCATCGCACTATCTTTTCCAATACACCATATCAACTTCAGGTTCACCATTCAAGTATGTTATATGAGTATCATTCTAGACATCTGACTTGTAATCAAAAAAATGCTGCGTCTTCTTGCCAACTGATATCCACTATGCATCCCCCTCACCGGCCTTACTTCCTCACACTCCACTTGCCTCTCTCTCTCCTCTCTCCTCACTGTCTCTAATTGATGACCCTGGGCTTCCCTCTCAATCCCCACATCGTTCATTGCACCACGCACTGCATGTGCGACAACCACTGAGTACACAATGGTTGCAAATTGCAAGGCAAATCGGTTGACCCTGTTGTGCTCAACCAGACACTGCGAGTTTTAACTTAGCCATAGTTACCATTTAGATACCCTGTATATAGCTACATAATACGACCAATATATATGTTTTTTCAATTTTACCACAAAAGTATTGACCACACTTTTTGCAGTGCACAGATGGGTCACTATGCGAGTTCAACTTGATTACATAATCATGTGTTCCTGTTTTTGGCTCTAAATTTGTGGTTTGGGTTTGGACTGGGTTTGGATCATGACAGAACCTGAACTGGACCTGAACTGGACCAGACCCCAATGGGGTTCGGGGTTTGGCTTGAGGGCCTGAACCAGACCCAGTTTGGGTTTGGGGTTCAGAGAAAATGGCCTCCAAACTGGACTGAACTGGACCATGGCAACCCTAAACTATACAGTACCTCACTCACTATCATACAGTAGTAGCTCTTTATGTAACATAAACTATGGCATGTGTTTTCAAACTGCTGAAACACTGTCTGAGAATTGAAGAAAGGACCCTGGCCCTCCTTCAATTCTAGTGTGGAGAAATATTACATTTTTTAGTTTTGCATGAACCATTGCATGGGTACTGACATGATAGTATGTGTCTCCAGGCTCCACATTCAGTACAGTGACATGTATGCACACATAATGGTCCTGACCATCTTCCATAATTGATGGCCATACTGATGGTGATCCCACCCCAATACTCATGGGCCAGCCGATGTTGGCTGAAATGTGAAAATTCTCCTATATTCATGGGCTAGCCGACATCAGCTCGAGGTAGAGATATGGTTGTGAAAAGCACATATTGCAATGAAAAAGAGATACTCAATGATCTTCTATTCACTGGGAATTGAGATAAAGCATATTGTATATAAATAATATGAAGCAGATTCCTCCAATATTCATAGACCAGCTGATATTGGCTCAGAGTGGAACCAGAAGGACATTTTCGAAGATGATATTCTGTCCATTCACTGTAATTAAATGAAACATTTTATTATCTCCCTATCTACTGGTATTAGAAATAAAACAGCATTTATAAGGGGAATGCAAAGGAGACTCCTCTAAGATTCATTGGCCAGCTGATATTGGCTCAGAGCAGAATCCAATTGTTGAAAACAACATCTGCTGTGTTTGATATAAGACATGTTATTATATCCTTATGTGTTTGGAATTGAAATAAAACAGTATTCATACAGAGGATACAAAAGAGCCTCCTGATATTCTTGGGTCAGCTGATATAAGTTTGAAGCAAAGATACATGGTCAATTGAAAAAGCCTGTTTGTATGCCCTTTGTGATTGAGACAATTTGACATCTCCTTATCTGCTCATGATTGAAGTGAAAAAGAATTTATATAAAGAATACAAAAGGGACTCCTCCAATATAAATGGGCCAACCAATATCAGCTGGGAGAGAAATGAACTTGTCAAAAAGATCATTCTGAATATCTATTGTGCTTGGAATGAGTTAAATCATTGTCTATTGATCTATTATGAATTGAGAAAACAAAATTTCTATAGCAAATAGGAATGTATCCACTTACACCAGCTTATGATATGTGTACTAATATACTAGAATGCACATATGTTAAAGGTGGAAAGTGCCCCAATGGATTTGCAATATGGGCTGTGCAATTCACCTACACTAGATGTCCATATGAGCATATGCACCCACCTTAGATTGGCACATACTATAGAAGAGGCACAACACTGGAGAATATGCGATGCAGATATGTCTGAAGCATATTGCAACATGTGTGGTTTGAGTATTACAACCACATGGTGCACTTACAGATATAACACAAAGCATGTTCTGCTTCAGGGTATATGCCATTAGGGAATTTCAAATGTTATCAATATGCAGATATGCCTATAAGGCACATGAATCAAGATATAGATCTCTTTAGAACATGTCACGTCTGACATCGTTCAGACTGGTTGATCATCAGTATGACGTGTTTTTGGAGTTTCGGAATGCTGACTACATGGTTGTGACTATGGTAGTAAGCATACATTAGTCACAGACACTTATGCATTGCTGGTACTTGGGCCTCCCTGGCCCTGCCAGTGTTTCAGGTATCAATAGAACAGACAATGACTCATTCCTAGGATAGCAGTAGTAGGGTTTGGTATTCTAGCTGCGCTTCAAAGCCAGTGTGTAACTGTATATAATCTTCGTCTACTAGACCATAGCTCTTCAGCTTGGTCTTCTTGAATCATCACCTCATCTGTTCTATACTAGTACCTTGGGTACTACGTGACTTGTTATTACTTCTGTCCTTGTGATTACCAAATCCTTGTGACTACTATCTTCACTACTTCGACCCTGGTGTTATACAGACAGCCCAGTGGATCACTTTCGACTCTAAGTTCCTCTTTACTCTTCTTGACACGCACTATAACTTGCCTAAGTCAGGCCAGCGTTAGGTGATAATGCTACATAACATATAGTAATTGGAATGCAAATGTTACAGTATATATCCTGTTCTAGCTTTGCATCTATCATATATATATATATATATATATACTCTGACATATATCACATTCTAAGATTGTATATATTAACCTCTTACACATGCCTAGACTGGAATATATTTTGATATCATTTATACCCTTGTGTATGCCACATATGACATATCTCAAACTCTAAATATATGCATCTCCAGAATACAGATATCTTCTGACAGTAGAGCATCTATTTTGAGAGCAATATCAGATAATAAATATTTGTAACAATCAATGATGTATATTTTACCTCCACATTGTGTCCAAATGTGAGTATTATTCAACATCATTGGAAGCACACTGGAAGAATACAGTGAAAATGTAAAGACATGCATGATTCAGCAATCATATGATTATGCCTTATGACTAGTAGATGTAATTGGTATGAGTGCCTTTCTCAAACTCAGAGACATTTCTTCTCATATGTGTATTTGGCATGAAGCATATGCCTCATGGCCTGCAATGTAGCGTTTCCACCAAATGCTGGTTCGACTTGAACCTGAGGGCTTTCCTTGTATCAACATTAAGCCAAGCACACAGCTTGCAACCTAGGTAATAACTTGTAAAGGGTGAATAACCTCAAAGGATCCCCTTATAACGCCAAACAATGGTGAAGCCTGGCAACAAGATGAGAAGATAGTCACACAGACCAATGACTCTGCTGTAAGAATGCTTTGCTAAACCTGAGAGGAATACAGGTGAAAGTCAAAACAACTAAGCTAACGACTACTGGCGAAACCTGCCAAGTATATATAGTACTCCAAGACAGTAATGAAACTGAGCTCAAACTATAACCTAACACAACCTATGACCTAATCTGCCAATAGGAATTGTCCATCAAGCCACAGGGGCTTATCATGAAACATACAGTACATGAGGCATATGGCCCCACATGAGTCAGAGATAAGAAACACCATATGACTCACAAATGACATCACAATCCAAGATAACAAGATAACAAATGTCTCGGTGCAATACCAGCGCATCAGAAACTGTTCCATCAGAATCGACCCATAAAGGGAATTCTTCAGACCTTTGGCACTTGGGAACTCCACATCTGAGGCAACATTACATTATGTAGTGCTCAACCTTCCATCCTTGAACCACAACTGAAGTCCCATGACCTATGGATTAGGTCAGATATGAGGCATGACCCAGGACTTCATGTGATCTAATCACATGACCTTCATCCTTCCTGCAATACTTGTGCCAGCATCTGAGGGCAACCCATGAATGATCATGCCACTCACTAGTTGGTGTATGCACAACACTTCCTTTTCTTCCACATAGTAATCTTTTTCTTCTGCCTCTGGCCATCCATTGGCCTGGCCCAAACAAGAGCGCATACCTCTTCTTCTTCTTCACAATATTCTGGTTGTCCGGCTACCCATGTATGTTCTTCAGGGTAATCTTGACAATTCTTCCAGTGTTTGTGTTGGCATTTGTGAAGCTTGGTGGTGGTGGGAGGTTGAATGATGTCACCACGTGACATGCAAGCTGTCCTTGGGCTGCAATGTTCATCCACCTCTTCCAACACTCTGCCTGGGCATGGAAATATGCAGAAATCCAATCTGCCAAGGTGGGATGGATTCCCCAGCCTTGCCACAGACATTGTTGTCTTCCTGCACCTAGGATCATACAGTTGGCAACCCTGCCATGATAACTGTGGCAACAATGACCTCAAGCACAAGGATGTAGCCACAACAAGGACAAGTGCAAAGGCCCTAACCAAGACTCTGACCTGACAGCAATGAAAACTGTGCAATTGCTGGCTATGACCAGCTGACTCAGAAACAGTGGCCATGTGGTGCAATACTGACAACATTGGCCCTGGACCAACCTGGTCAATGTGTCAGCATTTAAATCAGCATTCAAATCGACTGTTTGAAGTTCAATGTTAAATGCTTCAAGACTGGCAGTGCTCACATATGACCACAACCCCAGTTCACCACACCACTGCCATAGGACAAGAACAATGGGGTGGTGACACAATGGGGTGATGACACCCATGTGTTGAGCTGCTGCACCAAGGCAACCAGGTTGTTATGATCTACCGTTTGGGCGAGTAAGCAGGATGATGAGTCGCTCCTGGAACTTACTCATGTACTATTCCGCCTCTCTCTCTCTCTTCCTTACTCATGACGTCTCGTTTGCTTACTGAGGCATCGTTGTTGGTTTACTCATGATTACTATGTTGATTACCGATAGTTGTACTAGTGGCTTAGTGATAGTAGTAGTAGTGGCGGTATTGCTGACGAAGGCATACCACCAGCGTTACTTATAAGGCGGCTGTCGACTGATGTAGTTGGCAGCTTTACTCTTTTGTATCATCTGTCAAATCCACTCGGGTTTCTCTCTGAAAACCCCGGTCGAGGATCGCTCCCTTAGGAAGGCACTTTCAGGTGTCCTTGTCTCAAGTCGTCACGCCTGCGCGCGTTGGCACGCTTTGCTAAGTCGCCTTCTCATTCCACCGCGTAGTCAGCCTGTTACGATCTGCTCAACCTGCCAGCAAGCAACGCAGGTGTTTACATGAGCACTGGAAGAATTGCCATGATTACCCGGAGGCGCATACCTGGGAGTCACGTGCAGAAGAAGACATCGAAGAAAAGGAGAAGGCCACATGTGAACTGCTAGCGGCAGAAGACGACAGTTACCTCGCTTATGACGAGGCGTGCAAGGTCCGCCAGCTTGTGAGTAACATGATTGCTCGCAGTAGAGTCCCAGATGCTGGCAGGAAGGTTATTGCAGGACGGATGAGGGTCACGTGACATGGTCATGTGATGGAACCCCAGGTCACGGGATCTGACCTAAGCAATAAGCCAGGGGGCAGCGCAGGATGGAAGAACAGTCCCGGGTCGCAGTACGTATCCAACCTAACCCATAACTCAGGGGACTCCGACGCGAAGGTAGCCAGTGGAACTTGGCGGAAGACAGTTGTGTCCCAAAGACGACCAACAACGACAAACAGCGATCGCGTGGTGTAAGACCCGGAGGCCTGAACGCTGGACAAACTCAGCGGGCCGCGCCTTGTAGTTGGGACACACTCCAACGGGCTGGGTTTGATCCCCTTTCGGGAAGGTGTTATTGATGGATTAGTTCAAGGAGCGCCTGTGTTAGCGCCGAGGCCATTGCTTACTGACGCATGGCATGATTCGTGATGTGGATGACATTTCCCACTTATGCTTACTGTTTTATTATTCACTCGCTTACTGATGTGATGAGGAGGGCTTATTGATGCCTTATTCATGTGCTGATTGATGTGAGTCATCATGCTTATTCTTTACCACTCATACTATGTGTGTCGCCTTTGTGGCTTGACGGACATTTACTATATATACTGTACAAGCTTAGCTATGGTTCGCTAGCTTAGTTGTCTTGAAACCCACCTGTACTACTCTCAGGAAATCACAGACAGTCTTGAAGCAGAGTCATAGGCCAGTGTGACTATTCTTGTTGTCAACTTAAGTGTTAGGCGTTGCCACTTTGAAACGTACCTCAAACTAGGCAGAAGGGAACCGTTATTTCCCTTGGGAACCGTCTTTTCCCCCGTACAAGTCGTTCCTGAGTTCAGAAGCCGTGCGCTTTGCTCAGAGTTGAAGCAAGGAAGACCCATCGGATCCAAGTCGGATCAACGTTCAGTGGGAACGTAACACAGCCTAAGTCAGGCCCGGGTCCAGCACAACCATAACATCAGAGTAAAGCTCTGCACTACGCCGTGGCGATCATCACAACCAAAGACGGTTGGGAATTCCAACCCTTTCAAGTCAACTCCAGAGAAAGAGACGCTCCCGCAAGATACGTCATCAACCGTGTCCGGTGGAGGACAATTTCCGACGACAGAAGACCCGGAAATCTCGATCATTTCAATACCGGGTATTACGCCGAAGCAAGCACCGCTCAGAGATTTCACCCTATCGTCTTTCATCACGAAAGGTGTTGTTGGGTAGAGCTCAGGTGGAACCGCACCCAAGAATACTTTGAAGGAGCCAGGCCAGCTGGCGATGACCTCAATTGCAACATACCACTAGCCGACGCATTACAAGTCGGAGAACAAGGGAGAACCGACGGGGAACCAGAAGAAACATACGAAGCAGTGTCCCCAGAACTCCAACACCAAACACCTGCAAGATCAGACACGAGTCATACAAGTGAACGAGCACTGACACCTTCAATTGAAGAAGAACCAGAACACATCTACGTACACGAAGAAGAGCCTGCGGTAGAAAACATCATCCAGCAAACAGCTACGTTACACATCCCTGACCCAATCCGCATGGCCACTCAAACTCTCATCGAGGAACCAACACCTCTAGTAATCGACGAACGAACGGGTCATGTAGTAGACATGAACCCAGCAGATTTACAAGCTGCACGAAGGGCCATGGGACCTGACGAACCAGACCAACCAGGGGGTTTCGACTTCGATTACAACGAGCCACCCCCGCGACCATACGAACGAATCAACCAAGGCGAAGAGATACGAGGGTATCCATTTGGACGTCAACCAGAAGGTCCACCACCACAAGGAGGAGGACCACCACAAGGAGGGGGAGGCCCACCGCAAGGAGGAAGAGGACTGCCACCAGCAGGAGGACAACAACAAGGGGGTCACCCTTCGGACAAATTCATAGGAAACCCGCCAAGTCCCTTCAATGGAGATCGCTCCAGAGTAGAAGGATTCATCCTTCAGTGGGAAGTATACGCCGGGGTAAACGCCAGTCACTCAGCAATGAGAAACAAGTATCAAAAAGCTATGTTGTTTCTCACGTACGTTCAAGGAGACCTAGTTAATGCCTGGGTCATGTCCACCAGCCAATGGCTAGTCAGGGAAGTAACAAGGGGCGTCAGCCAATTCAACAACAGGCTATGGAATAATATTCTACAAGCCTTTCGAAGACAATTCGCCGACGTGCTTAGCAAGGAACGAGCTCAAGCCCAGCTCGATGCAGGAATACGGATGAAGGAAGGAAAAATCGATGACTACATCGTGCTATTCGAACAACTGGTTCGATACGCAGGCTACGATATCAACGCCGAACAAACCCTCAAATATTTCATAAAAGGGCTACCAAGGACGTTGTATGAAGCCATGTACCAACATGACGACCCAAGAACGTATGAAGAATGGAGAGCATCGGCTCTCAGAAGACAGCAAAAGTGGATCCACATGCAGACGGTGCGCGGTAACCTTGACATGTTCAAAGGATCTAACAAAAATCATGCGGGAGCACTGTCAAAATTGCTCGCTCCACTACCGCACCTGGATGCAATGGACACATTGGCAGACAGGGTCAGAGGAAGGCTTGCTGGAGCCGAAGACGTACTCAACGCTCCGCGACCCCCATTTCCACCAAGAGGAGGTTATCTCCAACGCCAACGAGACAACCATGGCGCGCGCGACTTCAGTCAAACGCGATGCTACAACTGCGGAAAAATGGGGCACATCAGCTGAGACTGTCGCCAGCCAAGGCAAAACAAACAACAGCAGATAAGGAGTGCAGAAGACAGGACAAAGACCGATGAAGATAAAGCCGAGGATTGGCTTAGGGGAGTCGCTAGTGAGGGAGAGGATGTAAAGGACCTCATCCTTCAGAAGTTAATGGGGACGGATTTTTCCGACGCCTGAACCCGACGGCCTGGGTGAGGGCATTTTGTTGTAACTCTGTGTACATTACGCGCTACCGATCTATGAGAGTTCCAGTTCATCTCGACACACGTTACAACACGGCCGATATAAGAGCATTAGTGGACTCAGGCGCCACTGATAACTTTGTGAGCGCACACTTTCTCAAAAAGATGGGGATAAAGACACGTCTCCTAGACACCCCAAAGCGAATATACAACATCGACAACTCGACAAACAAAGCGGGTCATATCACAAGCTACGTTGTCCTACGCGTCAATGTAGGAGGAAACAAAAAAGAAATGAGGTTCTTGGTTGGTTACCGACATAGGAAAAGAAGACATCCTTTTCGGATACCCTTGGCTCGTGGCCTATGAACCACAGTTCGATTGGAGGACAGCCACGATAAGCAAGACACACTTGCCCATCACCGTCAAAACAGTCAACCCAAACAGCCGACGCGACGTACTCGCGCACCTCTTAACACAGAAGAAAGAAGGCATTATCGCCCATTTGGAGAGGGACGACGCAAAGGAACGAATAATAGTCATTCCAACAGAGCAAACAACGATAAAGCCAAAAGAGGAGACGATCCCAAATCTACCCCCACAATACGAGGCATTCCGAAAGGTCTTCGATGAAGAAGCGTCAACTTGACTACCGAAGCGACGACCTTGTGATCATGCCATCACACTCCTCCCTAATGCCCCGAAAGCACTGACATGCAGGCTTTACCCCATGACCCATAACGAAGATGACGCATTAGATGCGTTTATTGACAAACATCTCAAAAAGGGGTACATAAGGCCTTAGCAATTGCCGTACGCTTCGTCTTTCTTTTTTATCAAAAAGAAAGATGGGAAACTACGACCAGTTCAGGACTACCGAGCCATCAACCGATGGACAATACGAAATCAATACCCTCTCCCCCTCATTATGGACCTTATGAGAGACCTCGGGGGAGCAGTTCTCTTTTCAAAATTCGATGTCAGACAGGGCTACAACAATATTCGGATCAAGGAGGGAGACGAACATAAAGCTGCGTTCAAAACGCGCAGAGGCCTCTTCGAACCTACGGTAATGTACTTCGGACTCTGTAACTCACCGGCAACATTCCAAGCCTTCATGAACGATATCTACCAACCGGTGATTGCAAAGTTCGCTACGAAAGGTACACACATTCACATTTACATGGACGATATTGCTATCGCCACCAACGACCACGGAACCCTACAACGAACAAACGAAGCCCACACCGCAGCCGTCACCGCAGTTTTAGACGTCGCCTCGCACCACGACCTTTACTTCAAACTTGCTAAATGCGCCTTCCACGTTCCATCTATTGATTACCTGGGGGTAATCCTTGGAAAGGGGATGACACGCATGGACCCAGCAAAGGTGGCAGGCGTCTGCGACTGGCCGATGCTGACAAAAGTCAGGGACGTGCGCAGTTTTTTGGGTTTTTGCAACTTTTACCGCCCCTTCATTCTAGGATTTGCCAACATTGCACGACCACTGAACATGCTAACAAGGAAAGACGTGGAATGGCATTGGGGTTCGGACCAACAAAACGCGTTCCAAGCACTCAAAGACCGAATTACGAGCAACCCGATTCTTACCCATCCAAACCCTGAGGTCCAATATGACCTAGAAGTAGACGCATCAGGCTTCGCAGTGGGAGCAGTATTAACACAAAAGGGATCCGATGGCAAAAAACATCCCATAGCATTCTACTCAGCCACGCTCAATGAAGCAGAGCGCAATTACGACATATACAATCTCGAGCTGCTCGCCATTGTGAAAGTGTTACGAAATTGGAGATACCTACTGGTGGGTTTGCCACATAAGGTCAGAGTCTTTTCGGATCACATGAACCTTCAATACTGGCGAGACCCACAGAAGATCAGTCGAAGAGTAGCAAGAGAAGTGCTGGAACTAGAAGAGTACGACATCGAGATACACCATCTCAAGGGTCGAGCCAACGGACGAGCAGACGCGCTGTCACGAAGACCAGACTATGACACTGGTGACAAAGACAACGACCAAATCACCGTCCTACCAAACAAATTATTTGTACGAGCAACCACAGAAACCGTGCCGCCCATGATCAAACAGAATGAAAGACAAATCCACTTGTGGGCTAGCCCCCACGAACTTAAAAAGATCAAAGGCGTATGGTTCAAAAACGGAAAAGTTGTCGTCACTAGCCGCAAGCATGATGACCTAAGGGAGGTTATCAAACAGCATCATGACACATTAACAGCCGGTCACCCAGGGATAAGCAAAACACTCGAATTGCTGGCTCGATACTACTGGTGGCCTCAAATGAAGAAGGATGTCACTGACTATGTACAAGGCTGCGCCGAATGTCAAAGGCACAAAGTCAACACTCGACCGACAAAGGCACCACTTGCACCAATATACCCGCGACCAGAAGCTACTCCATTTGAAGTCATCGCAGTGGACTTCATAACTAAGTTACCTCCCTCTGAGGGGTACGATTCAACACTCACAATCACGGACCATGACTGTTCGAAGGCAGTAATATTCATTCCTTGCCAAGAGTCAATGATGGGCGAAGATACGGCAATACTCTATGCTCAGAAGGTACTCCCACGATTTGGGCTACCCAGCAAAATCATAAGCGATCGAGACCCTCGATTCGCAGCAAAATTCATGCAGGAATTATGTCGAGTCCTTCAAATCCAACAAAACATATCAACCACCTATCATCCAAGGACGGATGGACAATCAGAACACTCCAATCAGTGGCTAGAACAGTACCTGCGACTTTGGGCAAATGAGAAGCAAAACAATTGGGCAACGCAACTACCACTGGCGGAATTTGCACACAACAATACGATAAGCAGTACCACCAAACAGACCCCATTCTTCGTACTAATGGGCTATCACCCAAGAGATAAATGGGCGCCAGGTACAATCAGTTTGCCCAGCGTATTAAGCAGACTAGAACAAATGAAGGAAGCAAGATGGAGCGCACAGGAGAACATGATCAAGGCCCAACAGTCATGGGTCAAACACCGAGATATGCCCAGATACGCCATTGGAGACCAAGTATGGCTAGACGGACGTAATCTGCGAACAAATCAACCTGCCGCCAAACTTGCGCCCAGAAGACAGGGGCCATTTGAGATAGTACAGGTGATGTCTCCTGTGAATTATCGGCTCAAGTTACCCCCACAATGGAAGATACATGACGTGTTTCACACAGATTTACTCACACCTTACAAAGAAACACGTATGCATGGCGCAAACTACTTACGCCCACCGCCCGAATTAGTCGAGGGCGTGGAAGAATACAAGGTCGAAAAGGTGTTAGACTCCAGAAGGTCTGGTTGAGGGCGTAAACTCCAATACCTCATCAAATGGAAGGGATATGCAGACTCGGAGAATCAATGGGTCCCATGGGACAACGTCCACGTGGACGCAGAGATAAGGAAGTTTCAATGGCTCAATCCAGGAGCCGAGACTCACATAAAAGCAGTCTTGACAGAACCATCGAAACCATCACCCTTCCAATCTCCTCATAACATGACCAATGTCCCACTCTCCATTATCTCCCTTGACGAGATCCCCTACACCAACACCCTCGTCACCTATGACCACACCAATAACGTCGACGACCCCTTCTGCTCAGCCATCGAAGAGGTTCAAGCAGTCACCGAGCGAGACAGAGAAGAGCGAGAGCAGCAAGAGCGCAACCTCGCTGAAGCGCGCAGGCAATTCCCTACACCAGCCAGCGGACGAGTGGAAGAAGATGAGGGAGGACTACTCCCTCTTGAAGGAGGTAATGCAATCATGGAGACAGGACCAGGTAGTGAAGAGGACGGCAGCGGAGAGGAGGATGTGGATACGGCTGTTGATGGGGAGAGCTTCGTCCAGCCCTTCACCGCAAACACCTCCACCACAGCCATCGACTATATCAGCGACAACGACAGCGAAGATGAAGATGACGAGAGCGACGAGTCCTATCACGTCGCTCGAGTCATCTGTACACGGTGCGATAATCCCCCTAACTACTGCCACTGTGCTCCCGCACCTGTACCTTTCCAAGTCCGCGTCATTACCGGCGAAACCCACGATGAACCGCGCCGACCACCTGCAACTGCTGTTATCTACGGATCAACGGCCGAACAGGGTTACAAGGCACGCGGACTCCCACCATACGCCGAGGCCCGAGACTCCTCACCGTTCAACGTGCGCGGAACGCATGGCACGCGGATCCCTCTCCGTGCCATATCGCCTACTCCCGGCAGGTTCATCCTCAACAATGGGATGAACTGGGTACCGATGGTCATCGAACACGAGGGTCGTCGCATCCCCGCTAAATACGTGCGGGTCAGGATGCTCGATAACCCGGAGGTGTTCGGTACAATGGGGAGGTATTCGCCGATATACCACGCCGACATCCATGCAGAACCATGTCAAGACATGGGCCCAGCAGCTGAGTACAACAGAGACGAACTACAATACTTCCGCGCTGACTTTCATGGAAAGCGACAGGTAGACGAGGCCCTTGCCAGGCTGGGGGACGTATCTCTCCAAGCCAAAGTAAGGCGCTACTGCGCATCCATGGAGGTCATCGCGGAACTCGAAGCGGCCATCAAGAAGCTCGAGGACGATATCTACGTCCACGGTGATCGAGCACGACACTCAGCAGCCAGGTTGGGGTGCACACATGCCCTCAGGAGAGTACGCGATGAACACGAGATGGATGTCGGACTTACCACAGTGACTAATTGGGTAGTTGAGCGTGGGCGCTCACCCTTGTAAAGGGGGTGATGTTATGATCTACCGTTTGGGCAAGTAAGCAGGATGACAAGTCGCTCCTGGAACTTACTCATGACATCTCGTTTGCTTACTGAGGCATCGTTGTTGGTTTACTCATGATTACTATGTTGATTACCGATAGTTGTACTAGTGGCTTAGTGATAGTAGTAGTAGTGGCGGTATTGCTGACGAAGGCATACCACCAGCGTTACTTATAAGGCGGCTGTCGACTGATGTAGTCGGCAGCTTTACTCTTTTGTATCATCTGTCAATTCCACTTGGGTTTCTCTCTGAAAACCCCGGTTGAGGATCGCTCCCTTAGGAAGGCACTTTCAGGTGTCCTTGTCTCAAGTCGTCACGCCTGCGCGCGTTGGCACGCTTTGCTAAGTCGCCTTCTCATTCCACCGCGTAGTCAGCCTAAGTCAGGCCCGGGTCCAGCACGACCATAACACAGGTAGTACCAAGGTGGAAATGCTGACCCCCAACTTCAAAGTGAACCCACTGCACCACCTTGTGGTGACACAACAGGGAGGCGTGAAGGAGGGAGGCACAGGGGAGGGAGTGGAAGGAAGGAGGGTGAGAGAGGGAGTGCAAAGGAGGAGGGATGAAGGCAAGCAAGGAAAGGTAAGCTTCCATGGGATGAAGTCTGCCAAGGCAACCTTGACGAGTCTAGGCCCATGTGCATTGGGAAGAGTCTGTGGGGACACTGACAATGCAGGTGAGGTCAAGGCTGAATGAGAGGTGTCAGGGGTATTGGGGGGCGAGGATGGATATGCAATTGTGGGGCTGAGGACAACAGGGGTGTCTTGCTGAAGATGAGGGTGATGGAGGGAGGACAAAGTGGGAAGGAGGGGAGAGAGTGAGTGAGGAAGAGGGGTGAGGAGCAAGCAAGAGAAAAGAGGAGCAAGGAGGGTGCGAGAGGGGTGAGCAACCAAGAGGGACCAGGGAGGAGTGAGAGAGGTGAGAGAGCAAGGGCCTTATCAGACATACATAATGAGTTAGCAGGGAGTCGGCAAGAGTCTGAGCACACATTTGTCAGTTGAGGTTGGGGACAGATGACATGTGACAACATCTAATTAAAGCATTGTAGCAAATACAATGTAATCTATGTCTAAGCTAACTATTGAGACTGAGAGGGGTAGTAGTACCCATAGGGCAAATATGGATTATATGGCATGGGTGCATATATTCCAGAGGGATAAGCAGCAGATTGGGGGTATGAGGTAGGGTAAGTTGTGTAAGGCAAAGGGGCCCCACACAGCCCTGACTGCAAAGAACTGGGAGCAGAAACAGTGTTGGGCACTGTGAGCTGAGCAGTGTACCATGCAGGATGCACCAGGTGAGGCAGGGGAGGTGCCGATGAGGGGGGATGGAGCTGGAAGGGGGCTGAAGATGGGAGGACAGTTGGGGCTGGAGGCTCCATGTGCTTGTGGCCACATTTGGACTGAGAGAGCATGGCCCCTGTGCCAAGGGCATGGGGCTTTGGCATTCTGAGCTGCAGATTGTGCATCAGGTGCTGCATTTTGGCCAGAGTTCACCCCATTGCTGTACTGATCAGGGAATTCCAATAGAGGGCACTTCCTATTGAGTTCCCCAATGTGTTGCATTGCTGGGGGCTCGGTGCTGGTGTGGTGAGGTCATTTCTGGTGCAGTACTCCCATTTACTGGGCAGTCTCGGTCCATGAGTTTTGGTTGGGAGGGAGGGATTCTTTGTCAGGGAGTGGGCTTTCTGAAGACCATGAGTTCTGGACAACTGCAGTAAGGTGTGCCTCAACAAAATGAAGGCTGTGGACAGTTCCCAGAGATGATGGCACCCCATTGTTCAGAAAATCCTTGGAGACAGAGATGACATTTTCCAAAATAGATTCTGCAGTTGCATTGCTCTGGGCATCTTGTGAATCTTCTGGTTCAGCAGTGTTTTTTGTTGCAGGGGCTGGGGTAGAGACAGGGGCACATCCTCCAGCTAGCTCCACTTGCTGCTCCAACTGATCACCATCTCTGAAATAGCAGGCAACGGCAGTAACATGCTTGCATAACATGACTCTTGGCCAGTCCAGACAGTCACATGTCTGTTTGCTAAGGTCTACATGATCACATGATGGATAGCAGTGGCTTATGTATTTGATACTCCATCCGACGCTTAGAGTCTTAAATCATTGATACTCCAGCTGACGTTGGCCGACGCGTGAGATTCTTCATGTTTCATACTCTAGCCGACATTGGCTGAAAAAGCGGGTGGTCCGCCAGCTTTATTTGATGAGAAACAATGATATAAGAGTGTGGGTGATATGCAGGGTGTACAGGCGGGCCAAACGATGCCCATATATGATGGGAAATGATAATCCAGCTGATGTAGGCTGAAGAAGCGGGCCACCCACCATGATTATTTGATTGAAAACATAGATTGAAGAGTTTAGGTGATATAATAAGTATGTGGGATGTAAAGGCGGGCCACCCGATGCCCATATATGACTGGATATGATCATATCAAAGTACAGGCATTCTACGATGTACTCATGTACTAAGATATGGCTTCACCTGATGCACCTGTCTTGTGAGCATAGATATGGATACATCTGTATCCATTGCACTGACATACAGAATGATAGCATGGACCTATTTGACATAACATGGTGTCCGGCGGGCTGCCATTTCTGCAATGATAGATATAGATACATCTAAATCCATTGAACTGAGATACAGAATGAGACATAGTACACTTATGTACCAAGACATAGTTTGAAGTGGAGCACCCTTCTTGCAATGATGGAGATAGATACATCTCAAGGCCCTTGACTTACAAATAGAATGATGGCATCAAACTATTTAACATAACATGGTGGCGGGCAGGGTGCTGAATGGAGTGCTCTGCTTGCAATGATTGATATGGATACATCTCAATCCACTTGACTGACATACACAATGATAGCATGAACATATTTGACATAGCATGCTGGTGGGTGGGCTGCCATTTCTGCAATGATAAATATAGATACATCTAAATACATTGGACTGAGATACAGAATGAGACATAGTATACTTATGTGCCAAGACATAGTTCGAAGTGGAGCACCCTTCTTGCAATGATGGAGATGGATACATCTCAATGCCCTTGACTTACATATAGAATGATGGCATCAACCCAGTTAGCATAATATCATGGCGGGTGGGGCGCCAAATGGGGGCTCTGCTTGCAATGATTGATATTGATACATCTCAATCCACTTGACTGACATGCAGAATGATAGCATGAACATATTTGACATAACATGCCGGCAGGTGGGCCGCCCTTTCTGCAGTGATAGATATAGATACATTTACTTTCATTGCACTGACACACAGAATGACAGCATGAACCTATATGACCTAACATGGTGGTGGGTGGGCTGCCATTCCTGAAATGATAGATATAGATACATCTAATTCCATGGTACTGACATACAGAAAGAGAAATAGTATACTCATGTACCAAGACATAGTTTAAAGTGGAGCACCCTTCTTGCAATGATGGAGATGGATACATCTCAATCGCTTGACTTACACATAGAATGATGGCATTAACATATTTAGCATAACATTGTGGCAGGTGGGGTGCCAAATGGAGTGCTCTGCTTGTGATGAATGATATTGATCCATCTCAATCCACTTGACTGACATACACAATGATAGCATGACCATATTTAACATAACATGCTGGCGGGTGGGCTGCCATTTCTGCAATGATAGATATAGATACATCTAAATACATTGGACTGAGATACAGAATGAGACATAGTATACTTATGTGCCAAGACATAGTTAGAAGTGGAGCACCCTTCTTGCAATGATGGAGATGGATACATCTCAATGCCCTTGACTTACATATAGAATGATGGCATCAACCCAGTTAGCATAACATCATGGCGGGTGGGGTGCCAAATGGAGGGCTCTGCTTGCAATGATTGATATTGATACATCTCAATCCACTTGACTGACATGCAGAATGATAGCATGAACATATTTGACATAACATGCCGGCGGGTGGGCCGCCATTTCTGCAATGATAGATATAGATACATCTACATTCATTGGACTGACACACAGAATGATAGTATGAACCTATTTGACATAACTTGCTGGCAGGTTGGGCACCCTTTTGCAATGACAGAGATAGATACATCTAAATCCATTGATCTGACATACAGAATGAGAAATTATATACTCATTCACCAAGACAAAGTTTGGAGTGGAGCACCCCTCTTGCAATGATGTAGATGGATTCACCTCAATGCTCAGGACTCACAGACAGAATGATAGCCTTTACTTATTTGACATAACATGTTGGTGGTTGGGACACAGAGTGGAGCACCCCGCTTGCAAAGATTGATATGGATACATCTCAATCTACTTCACTGACATGCAGAATGATAGCATGGACATATTTGACATAACATGCTGGCAAGTAGGCTGCCATTTCTGCAATCATAGATATAGATAATTGCACAGACCTATAGATTGACAGGATGTACTTATGTCCCAACACATGGCTTCTCCTGGGGTGCCATACTTGCAATCATAGATATGGATACATCTGAATCCATTGCACTGATGTACTGAATGCTAGCATGTACTCATTTACCAAGGCATGTCTTCACGTGGGGCACCATTCTTAGAATTATGGATAAGTATACTGTCTCAGTTATTATGTCCTCATAGGAATGAAGGTGGACCATTCAACTCAATGTCCTGGTAGATAATCATATTCCATCTCAAGGTGTGCATCTGTGCAATTGATTATCATCTACATATAGCTATCATTGCAATCCTGGCAGACGAGGCAAAGCCATGGCTTGATACTTAAGGATAATGGTCTCAGACATTATGTCCCCATTGCAATGAGGGTGGACCATGTACCTTCATGTCCTAGTAGATGATCCTGCTCTATCTCAATGTGTACATTTTTCCCACTGATCAACAGCTACCTATAGCTATGATTGCAAGGCTGGCAGACAAAGCAATGCCTTACATTGATAGATAAGCTTAGCTGTCTCAGTGGTTATGTCCCAATTGCAATGAGGGTGGACCATGTACCTTCATGTCCTAGTAGATGATCATGCTCTATCTCAATCTGTACAATGGTGCAACTGATTAACATCTATCTATAGCTATGATTGCAAGGCTGGCGGACCAAGTGAAGCCTTGCGTTGATTCATAAGCAGAGATGTCTCAGTTGTTATGTCCTCATTGCAATGAGGGTGGACCATGTACCTTCATGTCCTAGTAGATGATCATGCTCTAACTCAATGTGTACATTGGTGCCACTGATTAATAGCTACCTATAGCTATGATTGCAGGGCTGGCGGACCAAGCGAAGCCTTGTGTTGATTCATAAGCAGAGATGTCTCAGTTGTTATGTCCTCATTTCCATGAGGGTGGACCATGTACCTTCATGACCTAGTAGATGATCATGCTCTATCTCAATCTGTACAATTGTGCAATTGATTAACATCTATCTATACCTATGATGGCAAGGCTGGCGGACCAAGCGAAGCCTTGCGTTGATTCATAAGCATGGATGTCTCAGTTGTTATGTCCTCATTGCAATGAGGGTGGACCATGTACCTTCATGTCCTAGTAGATGATCCTGTTCTATGTCAATGTGTACATTTGTGCAACTGATTAAAAGCTACCTATAGCCATCATTGGAAGGCTGGCGGACCAAGTGAAGCCATGCATTCATACATAAGCATAGCTGTCTCAGTCATTATGTCCCATTGCAATGGCAGTGGACCATTCAACTCCATGTCCTAGTTCATGATCATGCTCTATCTCAATGTGTGCATATGTGCAATGGATTGAGATCCACATATGTCTATCGTTGCATGGAAGCCTGGCAAGGCAAAGCCATGACTTGATGCATAAGCATACCATCTAAGTTGCTAGGTTCCAGAAATGTATGGAGATGTATTCATATGGTATTCCTTCCATACTATCACATTTCCATGACGTTGCATTCATCATATCATGTCTTGTGTGTGCCCCCAATCCATGCAGTCACAATGTATGGTTTGATGTACTGCTCATATCTCCCAAATACTTAACACAGCACCTATACTTTAATTTGATCATTTCCAGTCATGTATGGAGGTCGGGTGGCCCGTCTGTACATCCTGCATACTTTGTATTACACCCAAACTCTTAAATCAATGTTTTCAGTCAAATAACAATGGCGCATGGCCCGCTTTTTCAGCCAACATCAGCTGAAGTATAACATCCAGTCATATATGGGTGTCAGGTGGCTCGCCTGTCCATCCTCCATATCGCCTACACTCTTCTATCATTGTTTCCCATCAAATAAGGCTGGCGGACCGCCCGCTTTTTCAGCCGACGTCGGCTGGAGTATCAATGATTTAAGACTCTAAGCGTCGGTTGGAGTATCAATTATGTAAGCCATGGCTATCCCATGGCTGTCAGGGTGCGGTTCGGTTCGGACCGGGTTCACCCCAACTTCAGCACAGGGTGAACTGCAAACCAGACTGCTGTCCAAAGTTGAGAATTTCCCAAACTGCAAACCGGACCGGACTGGACCCGGGGTGTGGTCCGGTCTTGTTCGGGTTTGGATCCCATTTCAGACTGGACCACGGCATCCCTAGGGGGAATGGACCTAAAATGGGACACCAATGAAGAATTTTGGGAGTGGCTTGCAGCCAAGGAGTCACCTAATTCAATAGAGCTCATTGTGAGTCATACTAAGCATACTGAAACAGGAGAGTGGCGGGAATGGCATGTGCTTTGCTGCTCACATGAACAAATGGGCAGGAAGAGCATCTACCAAAAAAAGCACCAATGGGAGAGAAATATCCTGTCCAAGAAGACAGGCCACTGATGCCACCTGACAATTAAGCAATACCCGAACACCAATGTTATCCTCGGCAAGTATGAAAGCACACATGATCATCCACTGGGTGACAAGAATATGCGATTCACCAAATTGTTGGGCAAAATTCGGAACCTTGTGATGGATATGGTATACACAGGCATCAACCCCAAAGTGATAGTGCATCATAATTCAAATGCTTTAAGTTCTGCACTAACAGCTACCTGTTTAGCAAAAACATGTATGTGAATCCTGTGCACAGATGGATCAGGATTATCACATAATGATGCGTGACATAAACCATTACCACTGCATTGTGCAGGATGTTGAGATCCATCTGGATGATAACAATGTGATCTCGCTTTGGCTATGGGTGCTCTGGCTCAAACAGGGCAGTGCCAAGTGTGTCCTGAAGGACAAGCAGGACCCTCTCCCACCAGAATCTGGCCTATCACCAGATTCCTTTGTCCCTTGTATTCAGAATAAAGTTCAGTTGGACCGCTTTAGGAAATTAGGGGGAAACTTTCTATCTATTGATGCAACCCACAACACCACACAGTATGCAGGGCTGCAACTGTTCACCCTGATTGTGAGGGATTTGTGGGGGCATGGTATGCTTTTTTGCACTTTTCTGCTTATGGATATCCACTAATTTGCTTCTGCTCAACAGGAGTACCTGTCACATGGATGCTGTTATCAAGCAGCACAGAAGCAACAATAACATTTTTTTAAAATTTCCTAAAACAGTGGATCCCACAGATCTCATCAGCAATTGTTATGACTGATTGCAACAAAGCACAGATGAATGCAATTAAATCTGTGTATGTGGACACAAAGGTGCTACTGTGTTGGTGGCACTTGCTCCACACAATACAGATGCACTTCCACACAGAGGAGTTCCTGGAACTTTGAGAGCGCATCTGCACATGGGTAAAGATGTCTGAGGAAATCAAATTTAATTCTATATGGCAGGATATGCAGACCAACACTTTGGCTCCCAGAGCCTTGTAGATTATCTCAAGGACAATTGGATGCCTATTGCGACCCTCTGGACAGGGATCCACCAGAAAAATCATTCGATCTTCCAAGAAGGTGATACTAATATGCTACTTGAGCCATGAGATATCTTATCGCTTCAAGGGATGAGAGGGATCATTCAAATCTATTCATATCTAGCTATCACCATGTCCTCAAATCTCTGTGGCTTGATGGCAAGCAAAATTGGCATAGCCATCATCTTGTTTACACACTTGTAGTTGACATGATTCCACATTTTGAAACCCACCATAATAGCCAGGAGCTCAGGTTTAAAGGCCCAAATCTAGCCAAGAAGTGTTGCAGGGAAATTCTCATGAAAACACTGGAAATTGAGGCCAACTCTATTTTTACAGGTGTAGCTGATTGCTATGATGTCAGATCAGCAACAGAGTCCTCACATAGCTATCATGTCAGCCATGGGATAGCCATGGCTTACATAATTGATACTCCAACCGAGGCTTAGAGTCTTAAATCATTGATACTCCAGCCGACGTCGGCTGACGCATGAGATTCTTCATGTTTCATACTCCAGCCGACGTCAGCTGAAAAAGTGGGCAGTCCGCCAGCCTTATTTGATGGGAAACAATGATAGAAGAGTGTAGGCGATATGGAGGATGGACAGGCGGGCCACCCGACACCCATATATGACTGGATGTGATACTTCAGCTGATGTTGGGTGAAAAAGCGGGCCACGCGCCATTGTTATTTGACTGAAAACATTGATTTAAGAGTTTGGGTGTAATACAAAGTATGCAGGATGTACAGACGGGCCACCCGACCTCCATACATGACTGGAAATGATCAAATTAAAGTATAGGTGCTGTGTTAAGTATTTGGGAGATATGAGCAGTACATCAAACCATATATTGTGACTGCATGGATTGGGGGCACACACAAGACATGATATGATGAATGCAACGTCATGGAAATGTGATAGTATGGAAGGAATACCATATGAATACATCTCCATACATTTCTGGAACCTAGCAACTTAGATGGTATGCTTATGCATCAAGTCATGGCTTTGCCTTGCCAGGCTTCCATGCAACGATAGACATATGTGGATCTCAATCCATTGCACATATGCACACATTGAGATAGAGCATGATCATGAACTAGGACATGGAGTTGAATGGTCCACTGCCATTGCAATGGGACATAATGACTGAGACAGCTATGCTTATGTATGAATGCATGGCTTCACTTGGTCTGCCAGCCTTCCAATGATGGCTATAGGTAGCTTTTAATCAGTTGCACAAATGTACACATTGACATAGAACAGGATCATCTACTAGGACATGAAGGTACATGGTCCACCCTCATTGCAATGAGGACATAACAACTGAGACATCCATGTTTATGAATCAACGCAAGGCTTCGCTTGGTCCGCCAGCCCTGCAATCATAACTATAGGTAGCTGTTGATCAGTTGTTCCAATGAACCCATTGAGATAGAGTATGATCATCTGCTAGGACAGGAAGGTACATGGTCCACCCTCATTGCAATGAGGACATAACAACTGAGACATCTATGCTCATGAATCAACGCAAGGCATCGCTTGGTCCACCAGCCTTGAAATAATAGCTACAGGTAGCTGTTAATCGGTTGCACCAATGTACACATTGAGATAGAGCATGATCATCTACTAGGACATGAAGGTACTTGGTCCACCCTCATTGCAATGAGGACATAATGACTGAGATATCTATGCTCATGAATCAATGCAAGGTTTCGCTTGGCCCGCCAGCCCTGCAATGACAGCTATAGGTAGCTGTTCATGACTAGTTCCAATGTACACATTAAGATAGAGCAGGATCATCTACTAAGACATGAAGGTACTTGATCCACCCTCATTGCAATGAGGACATAACAAGTGAGACATCTATGCTTATGAAACAACGGAAGGTTTCACTTGGTCTGCCAGCCTTGCAATGATAGCTATAGGTAGCTGTTAATCAGTTGCACCATTGTACACATTGAGATAGAGCAGGATCATCTACCAGGACATGAAGGTACATGGTCCACCCTCATGGCAATGAGGACATAACAACTGAGACATCCATGCTTATGAATCAATGCACGGCTTTGCTTGGTCCACCAGCCCTGCAATCATAGCTATAGGTAGGTGTTAATCAGTTGCTCGAATGAACCCACTGAGATAGAGCATGATCATCTACTAGGACAGGAAGGTACTTGGTCTACCCTCATTGCAATGAGGACATGACAACTGAGACATCTATGCTCATGAATCAATGCAAGGTTTCGCTTGGTCCGCCAGCCTTGCAATCATAGCTATAGGTAGTTGTTAATCAGTTGTTCAAATGTACACATTGAGATAGAGCAGGATCATCTAGTAGGTCATCAAGGTACAGGTACATGGTCCACCCTCATTGCAATGGGAACAAAACAACTGAGACCATTACGCTTATGTATAAACATATGGGTTGGCTTGCTCCACCAGCCTTGCAATGACAGCTATAGGTAGCTGTTAATCAGTTGCTCAAATTTACAAATTGAGATAGAGCAGGATCATCTACTAGGACATGGAGGTACATTGTCCACCCACATTGCAATGGGGACATAACAACTGAGACATCTATGCTTATGAAACAATGCAAGGCCTCGCTTAGCCCGCCAGCCTTGCAATCATAGCTATAGGTAGTTGTGAATCAGGGGCAGCTAATTACACGTTGAGATAGAATAAGATCATCTACCAGGACATGGATGTGAATAGCCCACCCTCATTGAAATGAGGGCATGATGACTGAGACAGCAATGCTTATAAATCAATGGAAGGCTTCGCTTGGCCCGCCAGCCCTGCAATGACATCTATAGGTAGCTGTTGTTCCAATGTACACAATGAGATAAAGCATGATCATCTACTAGGACAGGAAGGTACTTGGTCCACCCTCATTCCAATGAGGACATGACAACTGACACATCTATGCTCATGAATCAACCCAAGGCTTCACTTGGTCCGCCAGCCCTGCAATAATAGCTATAGGTAGCTATTAATCAGTTGCACCATTGTACACATTCAGTTAGAGCATGATCATCTACTAGGACATGAAGGTACTTGGTCCACCCTCATTGCAATGAGGACATAATGACTGAGACATCTATGCTCATGAATCAACGCAAGGCTTCGCTTGGTCCGCCAGCCTTGCAATCATAGCTATAGATAGATGTTAATCAGTTGCACCATTGTACAGATTGAGATAGAGCATGATCATCTACTAGGTCATGAAGGTACATGGTCCACCCTCATGGAAATGAGGACATAACAACTGAGACATCTCTGCTTATGAATCAACGCAAGGCTTCACTTGGTCCACCAGCCCTGCAATCATAGCTATAGGTAGCTGTTAATCAGTTGCTACAATGTACCCATTGAGATAGAGCATGATCACCTACTCGGATATGAAGATACATGGTCCACCCTAATTGCATTGAGGACATAATGACTGAGACATCTATGCTCATGAATCAACGCAAGGCTTCGCTTGGTCCGCCAGCCTTGCAATCATAGCTATAGGTAGCTGTTAATCAGTTGCACCATTGTACAGATTGAGATAGAGCATGATCATCTACTAGGACATGAAGGTACTTGGTCCACCCTCATTGCAATGAGGACATAACAACTGAGACATCTCTGCTTATGAATCAACGCATGGCTTCGCTTGGTCCGCCAGCCTTGCAATCATAGCTATAGATAGATGTTAATCAGTTGCACCATTGTACAGATTGAGATAGAGCATGATCATCTACTAGGACATGAAGGTACTTGGTCCACCCTCATTTCAATGAGGACATAACAACTGAGACATTTATGCTAATGAATCAATGCAAGGCTGCGCTTGGTCCGCCAGCCTTGCAATCATAGCTATAGGTAGCTGTTAATCAGTTGCACCAATGTACACATTGAGATAGAGCATGATCATCTACTAGGACATGAAGGTACCTGGTCCATCCTCCTTGCAATGAGGACATAACAACTGAGCCATCTATGCTTATGAATCAATGCAAGGCTTCCCTTGTTCTGCCAGCCTTGCCATCATAGCTATAGTTAGCTGTTAATCAGTTGCACCATTGTAAACATTGATATAGAGCAGGATCATCTACTAGGACATCAAGGTACATGGTCCACCCTTATTGCAATGGGCACATAACAACTGAGTCATCTATGCTTATGAATCAATGCTAGGCTTCGCCTGGTCCGCCAGCCTTGCAATCATAGCTATAGGTAGCTGTTAATCAGTTGCTACAATGTAAACATAAGATAGAGCATGATCATCTACTAGGACATGAAGGTACTTGGTCCACCCTCATTTCAATGAGGACATAACGACTGAGACATTTATGCTAATGAATCAACGCAAGGCTGCGCTTGGTCCGCCAGCCTTGCAATCATAGCTATAGGTAGCTGTTAATCAGTTGCACCAATGTACACATTGAGTTAGAGCATGATCATCTACTAGGACATGAAGGTACATGGTCCACCCTCATTGCAATGAGGACATAATGACTGAGACATCTCTGCTTATGAATCAACGCAAGGCTTCACTTGGTCCGCCAGCCTTGCAATCATAGCTATAGATAGATGTTAATCAGTTGCACCATTGTACAGATTGAGATAGAGCATGATCATCTACTAGGACATGAAGGTACATGGTCCACCCTCATTGCAATTGGGACATAACCACTGAGACAGCTAAGCTTATCTATCAATGTAAGGCATTGCTTTGTCTGCCAGCCTTGCAATCATAGCTATAGGTAGCTGTTGATCAGTGGGAAAAATGTACACATTGAGATAGAGCAGGATCATCTACTAGGACATGAAGGTACATGGTCCACCCTCATTGCAATGGGGACATAATGTCTGAGACCATTATCCTTAAGTATCAAGCCATGGCTTTGCCTCGTCTGCCAGGATTGCAATGATAGCTATATGTAGATGATAATCAATTGCACAGATGCACACCTTGAGATGGAATATGATTATCTACCAGGACATTGAGTTGAATGGTCCACCTTCATTCCTATGAGGACATAATAACTGAGACAGTATACTTATCCATAATTCTAAGAATGGTGCCCCACGTGAAGACATGCCTTGGTAAATGAGTACATGCTAGCATTCAGTACATCAGTGCAATGGATTCAGATGTATCCATATCTATGATTGCAAGTATGGCACCCCAGGAGAAGCCATGTGTTGGGACATAAGTACATCCTGTCAATCTATAGGTCTGTGCAATTATCTATATCTATGATTGCAGAAATGGCAGCCTACTTGCCAGCATGTTATGTCAAATATGTCCATGCTATCATTCTGCATGTCAGTGAAGTAGATTGAGATGTATCCATATCAATCTTTGCAAGCGGGGTGCTCCACTCTGTGTCCCAACCACCAACATGTTATGTCAAATAAGTAAAGGCTATCATTCTGTCTGTGAGTCCTGAGCATTGAGGTGAATCCATCTACATCATTGCAAGAGGGGTGCTCCACTCCAAACTTTGTCTTGGTGAATGAGTATATAATTTCTCATTCTGTATGTCAGATCAATGGATTTAGATGTATCTATCTTTGTCATTGCAAAAGGGTGCCCAATGTTACGTGCGAGCTGCACGTGAGCCTGACTTAGGCGACGTAAGGTGAACGCGGTGACTCAGCAGTTTCTTGTCTCTAGCACGAAGGCAGAGTATCGTCTCAACGCTCGAAGGCGGAGTCTTGCTTTGATGATGTCTTGATACGCGGCCCCAACGGACGAGAGAAAGAGAGAAAGGACAACTCGAATAACAAGATGAGAATGTTACAAGAAATCCAAGCTATCGACCACAACAGTCGATAGCTTCCTTATATAGTCCTATGTGCGATCCGCCTTCATCAGCGAGACCGCCACTACTACTACTCCTACTGCTCTGCTGTGTAATCGTCTACGTCTGCTCAGTAATCGTACAGTAATTGCATCAGTCATCGTCCGCGCTGCCTTGGTAAGTATTAGGGAGCGACTCGTCATCCCCCTTACCCTACTCGTTCGTCATACTCTCGGCTTCTCCCAGCGTCCCCTGGCTTATGAGTTAGGTCAGATACGTACTGTGACCTGGGACGTTACACCCAACCTGCCAGCAAGTTATGTCAAATAGGTTCATACTATCATTCTGTGTGTCAGTCCAATGAATGTAGATGTATCTATATCTATCATTGCAGAAATGGCGGCCCACCCGCCGGCATGTTATGTCAAATATGTTCATGCTATCATTCTGCATGTCAGTCAAGTGGATTGAGATGTATCAATATCAATCATTGCAAGCAGAGCCCTCCATTTGGCACCCCACCCGCCATGATGTTATGCTAACTGGGTTGATGCCATCATTCTATATGTAAGTCAAGGGCATTGAGATGTATCCATCTCCATCATTGCAAGAAGGGTGCTCCACTTCTAACTATGTCTTGGCACATAAGTATACTATGTCTCATTCTGTATCTCAGTCCAATGTATTTAGATGTATCTATATCTATCATTGCAGAAATGGCAGCCCACCCGCCAGCATGTTATGTTAAATATGGTCATGCTATCATTGTGTATGTCAGTCAAGTGGATTGAGATGGATCAATATCATTCATCACAAGCAGAGCACTCCATTTGGCACCCCACCTGCCACAATGTTATGCTAAATATGTTAATGCCATCATTCTATGTGTAAGTCAAGCGATTGAGATGTATCCATCTCCATCATTGCAAGAAGGGTGCTCCACTTTAAACTATGTCTTGGTACATGAGTATACTATTTCTCTTTCTGTATGTCAGTACCATGGAATTAGATGTATCTATATCTATCATTTCAGGAATGGCAGCCCACCCACCACCATGTTAGGTCATATAGGTTCATGCTGTCATTCTGTGTGTCAGTGCAATGAAAGTAAATGTATCTATATCTATCACTGCAGAAAGGGCGGCCCACCTGCCGGCATGTTATGTCAAATATGTTCATGCTATCATTCTGCATGTCAGTCAAGTGGATTGAGATGTATCAATATCAATCATTGCAAGCAGAGCCCCCCATTTGGCGCCCCACCCGCCATGATATTATGCTAACTGGGTTGATGCCATCATTCTATATGTAAGTCAAGGGCATTGAGATGTATCCATCTCCATCATTGCAAGAAGGGTGCTCCACTTCTAACTATGTCTTGGCACATAAGTATACTATGTCTCATTCTGTATCTCAGTCCAATGTATTTAGATGTATCTATATTTATCATTGCAGAAATGGCAGCCCACCCACCAGCATGCTATGTCAAATAGGTCCATGCTATCATTCTGTATGTCAGTCAAGTGGATTGAGATGTATCCATATCAATCATTGCAAGCAGAGCACTCCATTCAGCACCCCGCCCGCCACCATGTTATGTTAAATAGTTTGATGCCATCATTCTATTTGTAAGTCAAGGGCCTTGAGATGTATCTATCTCCATCATTGCAAGAAGGGTGCTCCACTTCAAACTATGTCTTGGTACATAAGTGTACTATGTCTCATTCTGTATCTCAGTTCAATGGATTTAGATGTATCTATATCTATCATTGCAGAAATGGCAGCCCACCGGACACCATGTTATGTCAAATAGGTCCATGCTATCATTCTGTATGTCAGTGCAATGGATACAGATGTATCCATATCTATGCTCACAAGACAGGTGCATCAGGTGAAGCCATATCTTAGTACATGAGTACATCGTAGAATGCCTGTACTTTGATATGATCATATCCAGTCATATATGGGCATCGGTGGCCCGCCTTTACATCCCACATACTTATTATATCACCTAAACTCTTCAATCTATGTTTTCAATCAAATAATCATGGTGGGTGGCCCGCTTCTTCAGCCTACATCAGCTGGATTATCATTTCCCATCATATATGGGCATCGTTTGGCCCGCCTGTACACCCTGCATATCACCCACACTCTTATATCATTGTTTCTCATCAAATAAAGCTGGCGGACCACCCGCTTTTTCAGCCGACGTCGGCTAGAGTATGAAACATGAAGAATCTCATGCGTCGGCCGACGTCGGCTGGAGTATCAATGATTTAAGACTCTAAGCGTCAGATGGAGTATCAAATACATAAGCCACTGCTATCCATCATGTGTATTTGGGACGAATACCTCTGGGTCACTGTACACGATCGATTTGAGGACGCGTTCATTGATACTATGGTAGCTCAAAAGTCTAAGAACGAGCTCAAGACTTACCGCATGAAAGAGGGCAAGTTCGATGAGTATGTTGCAGGATTTAAAAAGCTTGCACGACTTGCGGGACATGACCTTCAAGAATCTGCAGTTATCGAAATGTTTGCAGGAGGGCTCCCCAATGCCCTTCACAGGAAGGTCATCGAACTTGGCGATCACCTTATCAGCTTCGAAGATTGGGTGGATGAAGCGCGTAAACAACACCAAAAGTACCTCTACCTCCTGAGCCGATTCCAGAACGATCAAAAGAAGAAGTTTACTAAACCACAATGGCAACAAGTGTTGAAGAAAAAAGACGACAATGTGATGGATACCTTGGCAGGACGAACCTGGGCTAGGGCGGCACTCACTGAAGACGAGTGGACTCAGTTGATGACTGAAGGAAAATGTTTCAGGTGTCGCAAAACAGGTCATATGAGTTGTAACTGCCCATTAAAGCAGTCCACATCTCAAGCTCGCGCGACCCCTCAGGAGGAAGATGTACACCTGCAAAGCACCAAAACAAAAGAAGACAAAAAGCCAAGTGCTCAGGAGCTGGTGGCTGCCATCAAGGAACTAGGAGACGACGATAAAGACCAACTTATCCAAGAAGTTTTCATGGGGAAGGATTTTTCCTAAGATCGAACCCAATGGCCTGGGCAAGAGCAATTCGCACACTCTGTAATTCTGTGTACATTACCCGCTATCGAAGTATGAAAATCCCCATTTCATTTCGAACGCAGAGTGCAATGGCCGACAAAAAGGTTCTGGTAGATTCTGGAGCCACTGACAACTTCATTGATCCCCGACTAATTAAAATATTGGGACTTGGAACGCAACGATTGGACAAACCACGGAAAATCTGGAACATCGATGGGATGAACAATTGGGCTGGGATGCTAACCGACTATGTAGATCTAGAAGTTCGAATGGGAAACCAAGAACGACAAATGTGATTTCTGGTAACGGATATAGGACTCGAGGATCTGATACTAGGGTATCCTTGGCTATCCACATTCGAACCCCGTTTCAGGTGGAGAGATAGTGTTATTGATACCTGATTTCTGCCAGTCGTAATCCGGTCGCTGAACTGGAGAACTCTGAGGATAAGACCTACCATTTCCAGAATATACATGACAATGCTTTCTGATCGAGAAAAAGATCAAATTGTATGACAACTCGAGGAAGAATGTAGTTGTCCTGCAACTATTGTGAGTGACCTCGCCCAAGCAGCCGCTCTCCCACAATCCACAGAGATACCAACTGAATACCAGGAATTTGCGACGGTGTTCAATGAAGAACAGTCCCAGAGATATCCACCATCAAGAGAATGGGACCACGTGATTGAACTCAAAGAAGGCGCACCAAAGGCCATTAATTGCAAAACATATCCCCTGACAGGTGATGAAGACGAAGCGCTCAGAGATTTCATCACGACGCAATTAAAAAAGGGATATATTAGGCCATCCAAATCGCCCTACGCGTCACCATTCTTCTTCATTAAGAAGAAAGACGGGAAACTTAGACCGGTACAGGATTACCGGAAACTCAATGAATACACTGTCAAAAACAAATATCCTCTCCCTCTCATCCCCGAACTCATTGCGCAAGTAAAAGATGCACATATATTCACAAAGTTCGATGTTCGGTGGGGATACAACAATGTACAGATCAAACAAGGCGATGAGCATAAAGCGGCTTTTAAAACCAAATACGGCCTGTTTGAACCCACCGTCATGTTTTTTGGACTCACCAATTCCCCCGCCACATTTCAGAACATGATGAATCATATATTCCGATCCACACAGGAAGCGCATATGCAACACGGGACGGAAATCATAATCTACATGGATGACGTACTTGTGGCAACGGCGACCACCCTTCAGGATCATCAACATGCGGTCAAAGATGTTCTTAGGGTGTTTCAAGAAAACAACTTGTACCTTAAACCCGAAAAGTGCACATGGGAGGCGTCCCAGGTCAATTATCTGGGGCTAATCCTTGAGAAGGGGGTAACATGCATGGACCCCGTCAAAATTTTCGGCATTCGCAAATGGCCGACACCTACTAACCTGAAACAGGTTCGATCATTCTTGGGTTTCTGCAATTTTTATCGTCCCTTCATCTATCAATTCGCCCATCTAGCGAGACCCCTTAACAACCTGACGCGGAAAGGTTACGCTTGGGCATGGGGTTCGCAACAACACCAAGTGTTTGAAACACTAAAACAACGAGTCACATTGGAACCTACACTAATCCAACCCGATCTAAAGAAACCATTCGAACTTGAAGTAGACGTGTCAGGGTTTGCCTTGGGAGCGGTTTTAACACAACGAGGGAATGACCAAAAGCGACACCCAGTGGCATACTATTCCAGTACCCTATCAGAAGCAGAACGGAATTACGACATCTACGATCTGGAACTCCTCGCAATTGTAAAGGCGCTCAGACACTGGCGCCAATACCTAGCAGGGTCACCACATCAAACAACGGTGTATACAGATCATGCGAATCTACAATACTGGCAAGCACCTCAGAGGATTAGTCGACGCGTAGCATGAGAAGTATTGGAGTTGTCGGAATACGACATAGCACTCAAGCACGTAGCGGGACGAACCAATGGAAGAGCTGATGCTCTGGCAAGACAACCTGATTATGGACAAGGGGAGGACAATAACAATCACGTCACAGTACTACCCGATCACATGTTTGTGAACAACGCACACACCATTGAGTTCCTATCAGAACCATCAGATCAGGAATTCCAAATCATGAAACCCTGGATCAATGCCCATAATTTAAAACAAGATAACGGGGTCTGGTACAAAGGAGGACGTAAAGTGATCGCTACTAACCGAGAACGTCGAAGAGTCCTTATCAAAGAACATCATGATTCTCCCGCGTTTGGACACCCAGGAATATCACAAACAACCCGACTGGTGGGGCAGTACTACTGGTGGCCTAGCCTAACTCAAGACGTATATCAATATGTATGAGGATGCACTGAATGCCAGAGGCACAAAGTCAACACACAGAGGCGCAAGGCACCTCTCTTGCCTATCACACCAGTAACCAGATCTTTACCCTTTCAAACAGTGGCGATGGATTTCATTGTCAAACTTCCGGAGTCAGAGGGATACGACTCCATACTTACAGTAACGGATCACGATTGCACCAAAATGGCGATCTTTATTCCCTGCCAAGAAACCATAAACGCGGAAGGGGTTGCTCGACTCTACTTCCAACATGTATTCCTGCGGTTTGGTATTCCTAACAAGGTTATCAGCGATCGAGATCCAAGATTCACCTCTAAATTCATGAAGGAATTATGCAGCCAACTGGGGATCCAACAAAATGTCTCAACTGCCTTTCATCCACGAACTGATGGACAATCCGAGAGGACGAATCAATGGCTTGAACAATACCTGCGATTTTGGGTCAACCAGCAGCAGGACAATTGGTGTCATTATCTACCCCTCGCTGAATACGCTCATAACTCATGGAAGAATGAAACCACTCGTATGTCCCCATTCCAGATCCTTATGGGACATAACCCTAGAGCACAACCAATGGATGCCAATTCCCCAATACCCAGTATCGCGCAACGGACTGAACAATGGAAACAAGCACGAAGACAAACGGAAGAGCTGATAGTACAAGCACAAAAACGATGGGCACAAGCCAAGCGCCAGGGACAAACCTTTAAGGAACAAGAGCTGGTCTGGCTAGAAGGTCGTAACTTACGAATCAACTGACCATCAGTCAAATTGGCCCCAAAGAGGCATGGACCATTCCGAATTATCAAGGTACTATTGCCCGTCAATTACCAATTGGAGTTACCACCCCAATGGAAGATTCATAACGTGTTTCATGTTGACCTTCTGACCCCTTATCATGAAACGGAATTCCATGGGCATAACTTCAAAAGACCACCACCTGATCTAGTAGACAGAGAAGAAGAATATGAAGTAGAAAGAATTCTGGACTCAAGGCGACATGGACGAGGGCGCAAACTCCAATACCTTGTCAAGTGGAAGGGATATCCCGATTCGGAAAATCAATGGGTTAACTGGGACGATATGAGCGCTGATGCGGCCGTGGAAAAGTATCGACAGACCCAAGCTGGCACACATATAAGAAGGCTACATACTATCGACGATCTCTCAGACTCTAGCATGACAACTTCCCCAGATGCCTTCAGCATTACCGCCATACACCCCGCCTCTCCAGGAGCAGTATTTGCCATATCTGGATCTCAGTTCAACGACCCCAATGTCCAGGAGGCTATACGCCATTTCAGCTACGTCCCCTCCTTGTGGATCACACCCACCGCTTCCGACAGTACGAGTACTCGTACCCCCTCTCCCGACGAGATCAACCCAGACACCAAGTCACGAATGGCAGACCATGCCATCCGGATCCAATACAGCAGACAACCCCCTTCCCCCTTCATCCTCCACTCTGACCCCTTGGCTCGCATCAAATTCCTCCAATGAGGAATCCAAGCACATGTCGATGCTTACACTGCTCACACCGCTGAGCCTATCCCCACTCTCGAGCCCGTCACCATCGCCACCTCCGCAACCTCCACTCCCCCACTCCCCATCCCACCACCTCTGGAGTACGACGGTGTGGGACAGGTATATACAGACCAGCGGGGGGCATATTCCACTTCCCCAATACCACTCACAGACCCCTACCCAACGACGAGTCAAGAAGCCGCTGCGTTACCGCCTAACCCAAGCACAGAAGGATCAGGAGGATATCACACTCCTGACTTCTCTCGAGACTCTTGCACGACACGTGATGAGAAGCGCAACTGGGAAGCTCAGGGAAGCGTTACACTGCCGCCAAAAGGGTTCAATGTGAATCGGGGTACTGACTATGTACCAATGCAGATTTCGGATAGCAATGGCGTCAGATGGCCAGCCAAGTATACTAAGGTTACCTTTGGCGACAATCCTTCAGTACAGGGTTACCTGTCCGGAGATCCCCAGCTCTACACTAGCCAACTACTTGCCACACCATGCCGGGATCTGGAAACTATGCCGCGTTACGCTGATGCTGATCTATACCTCCTTAAGGGGGGGTACCCTTTCCGCAAAGACGTTGATATGGCTCTAGATTGGGACGGTGACCAATCTCTCAAAGCCGAGGTTTTCCGCTACCGACATGCGGAACTTGAAGGACGACGACTGGCACAGGATTTAGTGATTTGGAGAAGCGCGTGTCAGACAACATGCTAGAATCCTGGGCCACTATATGACGCCTCCAAGAAGCTGATGCAGTCGAGCGGATCACCGTTGCTAACAAGAAACAGAAGATGCGCCGGTTGAGGCTGCTTAATGAGGTGCTAACCAAGATCGAGGAGCTGCAGGAACATGGGCGTTCCACCTAGGGAGGAGGTGATGTTACGATTAGCCACGCGTGTCACCTACGTTGACCGTTAGGCCTGAACTTTTGTCACAGCATTTCACATTATATGGACTATCATTGGGACCATTTTCACATTTTATCTCGTACTTCCTATCCCCGCATGTTCTCTCGGTCTCCTGACTCCCTTCCTATCACTTCTATGTTTCTATCTTGTTCGATACTGTTCCATATGGCATCATACTCATACTGATACTAGTAGTATTAGTGGTGGCCCTAGTAGCCCAACTACCAGTAGTGGCATATCCTGATTCGTATATAACCTGTACCTGTAATGAACTAGGACCTTAGGTCTGAGTTCTTGAATCTCATCGACTTCACACTGTCACACACTCTGGGCTGCATCCAAGTCCAGTCGACTTGTCAGTTCCAACCTTCTTCTCTGCGACGATTGGAGATACTTTGTATCAACTCCATTGCTCACATATTCACGACTCCGCCTAGGGTCATCCCCTACGCTCTCGCATACTGTCGGCGCCATATCCACGACCCTCATCAGGGGAGGTTTGGCGGTCGCTACGAAGACATCGACACCAGAACCCCGCACATAACCGGTACTCCACACTCACCGCTCAAGTCGAGCAGATACGCCCAGTTGAACGTAACAATGAACATAGTAAGAATCTCCAATTTCAGCCGACGTCGGCTGGCCCATGAGTGATGAAAGAGTGTGCCCATTGGCTGACCCATCAATGATGGTATTGATGGCTGAACATTGGCTGTTTGACTGACATACAGAATGGTACGTTCATGCACTAAGACATAGTCTTGAGTGATGTGCCCTTCTTGCAATGATGGATATGGATACATCCCAAAGCACTTGACTGACATACAGAATGATAGCATATGCTTATTTACCTTACCATGGTGGTGGGTGGGCCATCCTCTTTGCAATCATAGATATAGATACATCTGAATCAATGTGACTGACATACAGAATGGTAAGCTCACGCACTAAGACATAGTCTCGAGTCAAGTGCCCTTCCTGCAATGATGGATATGGATTCATCTCAATGCACTGGACTGACATACAGGATGATTGCATGTACTTACTTGGCTATACATGCTGGTGGCTGGGCCGCCATTTTTGGAATCATGGATATAGATACATCTGAATTAATGTTACTGATGTACACAATGAGACATGGTAAGTTCATCAAAGATATAGATACATCTGAATCAATTTCACTGATATACATAGAGAGATATAGTAAGTGTATGCACCAAGTCGTAGTCTCGAGTGGAATGCCCTTACTGCAATCATGGATATAGATACGTCTCAAAGCACTTGACTGACATACAGAATGATTGATTATGCTTATGTACCTTAACATGGTGGCGGGTGGACCACCCTCTTTGAAATCATAGATATAGATACATCTGAAACAATGTGACTGACATAAAGAATGGTAAGCTTATGCACCAAGTCATAGTTCAGAGTGGAGTGCCCTTCCTGAAATCATGGATATGGATACGCCTCAAAGCACTTGAATGAGATACAGAATGATAGAATGTGCTTACTGCCAAGACATGGTGGCAGGTGAGGTGCCCCTTTTACAATGATGGATATACATACATCTGGATCAATTGGACTTACATACAGAATGAGACATAGTAAACTTAGTAATTACCAGGGATAACCCCGGGTAAAAATCCTGTACCCTTACCTGTACCCCCCAAATACCCGACCCGTGCCACAGGGTACGGGTTTACTGCCGCTACAGGTAAGGGTTGGCGACGGGTGTGAGGGTAAGATATACCCCCAGGTATGATCCAGGGGTACACACTCATTGAATATATTTGAACCTGGTCTAATACTCGTAATACTACCAAATCTCATACAAGTAGGACTACAGTTTAACAGCACTAAGCACCGCACTGCCCTGCCACACCACTGCTGCCCATCATCGCGATTGCTGACTTGGAGGGTCAGCGTTGTCGTGGTGGTGTGGCCCATAGTTGGCAATTTGTCGCAGTCGTGGTTGCGGTCATTGTAGTGGTCGTCCGAATTGGAGCCATCGTTGTCATTGGTCACCGTTGTCACCATCGCAGTGATTTTTGGTGTCTGTCATCACCCGTTCGAAAGTCGAACTTGCCACAGTCGCGGCGTTGTTGGCCAGGTCGTTGCCCTCACGTTGTGGCCATCATGTCCAAGTTGTTGCAGTCGCCGTCACGGCGGTTGTCGTCCGAGTATTGTTGCAGGTCATAGTCGTTGCGGTGGTTGTCGTGGTTGTTGGTTGTTGCGGTGGTTGTTGCAGATGTTGTGATTGTCGCCGTTATCGTGATTGTCGTGTTGCCTTCAGATTCTGAGTTGTCACATGTCACGCATCACAGGCCATCCCAGTTGTCACCTTGGTCGTCACAGTAGACCCATGGACTGGTGCCATGCAGATGTTGTTCTTAGATAGCCTTGTATATAATTATAGAATAGTGCAAATATATTTGTTTGTTGACTCCTACCACAGAGGCGTTAACAGCACCTTTTGCGGTACACAGTGGGGTAAACAGGCAAGTTCAACTTGATTACGTAATCTGTTTTAAGCGTACAAGTACAGGCAAGAGTACAGGGTGAGGTGAAATAAGAGGTGAATAAGAATAAACATTGAGACCCACTACCTTTACTGTACCCTTCCCCCCCCAGAGGGGTAACCCCCCTACCCTCCTCAGGGGTAGGGGTACATCAAGGGTAACAACTCCTGTACCCTTACCCCTACCCTCCAATACCCTTGACTGATACCCCAGGGTTTTCCATACCCCTGGTAATCACTAAGTAAATTCATCCACCAAGACATGGTTCTGAGTGCACTGCCCATATGCAATGATAGATATGTACACCACGGAATCCATTAGATTGCCTTATGAACTGATTACATGTGCTTATATGCCAAGGTGTGTACATGTCAGTCTAAGATTCTGATATATCCATATCTATCATTACAAGAGGGGTGGTCTGTTCAGGAGTCAGGACAACATCTTGGTTCATAAATTTACTAATTCTCATTCTGTATGTCAATCCCATACATTCAGATGTATCCATATGTCTCATTGAAAAAAGGATGCCCCACCTGACACCATGACTTGGTACATTAGCATATGTTATCATTCTGCAAGACAGTCCAACACATGATTGATAGCAGTGGCTTATGTATTTGATACTCCATCTGATGCTTAGAGTCTTCAATCATTCATACTCCAGCCAACATCAACTGAGAATATGGGCAGTCTGCCAGCTGAATGTGATGAGAAACAATGATATAACAGTGTGGGTGATATGCAGAATGTACAGGTGGGCCAAATGACACCCATATATGATGGGAAATGATAGTGCAGCTGATGTAGGCTAAAGAAGTGGGCCACCTGCCATGAGTATTTCATTGAAAACATAGATTGATGAGATTGGGTGATATAATAAGTATGTGGGATGTAAAGGTGAGCCACCTGATGTCCACATATGACTGGATACGATCATATCAAAGTACAGGCATTCTAGCATGTACTTATGTACTAAGATATGGCTTTGCCTGATGCACAATGCTTGCAATCATAGATATGGATGCATATGTATCCATGGCAGTGACATGCAGAGTGATAGCAGGTACTCATTTACCAAGACATGGCTTTACATGAGGTGCCATTCTTGAGATCATGGATATGGATATATCTGGATCAATTGCACTGACTTGAATAGTAAGATATGCACCCAGGCATGGTTTCATTTGAGGCACCATACTTGCAATCATAGATATGAATACATCTGTATTCATTGCACTGACATACTCGATGATAACATGCACTTATGTACCAAGGCATGGCTTCACCTGGGGTGCCATTCTTGCAATCATAGATACAGATACATCTAAATCCATTGCATTGGCTTACAGATTGATAGCATGTACTCATTTACCAAGACATGGTTTTGCCTGAGGCACCATTCTTACAATCATAGATATGGATACATCTGAATCCAAGTACTGACATAGAGATTGACAGGATGTACTCATGTACTGAGACATGGCTTCATCTGGGGTGCCATACTTGTAATCATAGATATGGATACATCTGTGTCCATTGCACTCACATACTGAATGATAGCATGTACTCATGTACCAAGGCATGGCTTTGCCATGGGTGCCACTCTTGCAATCATGGATATGGATACATCTGAAGCCATTTCATTGACTTACAGAATGATGGCATGTACTCATGTACCAAGACATGGCTTTGCCTTGAACACCATTCTTGCAATCATAGATGTGGATACATCTGAAGCCATTGCATTGACTTACAGAATGATGGCATGTACTATGTACCGAGACATGGCTTCGCCTGAGGTGCTATACTTGCAATCATAGATATGGATACATCTGAATCCATTGTACTGACATAGTGATTGACAGGATGTACTCATGTACTGAGCCATGACTTTGCCTGGGGCACCATACTTGCCATCATAGATATGGATACATCTGAATCCATTGCACTGACATACTGAATGATAGCATGTACTCATGTACCAAGGCATGGCTTCACCTGGGGCACCATTTTTGCAATCATGGATAAGCATACTGTCTTAGTCGTTATGTCCTCATTGCAATTAGGGTGGACCATTCAACCCCATGTCTTGGTAGATGATCATACTCTATCTCAATGTGTACATATGTGGAACAGATTGAGATCTACATATAGTTATCATTTCAAGGATGGCGGAACAGGTGAAGCCATGGCTTGATACAGAAGCAAACTGTCTCATTTGTTATGTACAGACAATGTATGGACATGTAGTCATAACCCTCATGTAATGAAGGTGGACCATTCACATCCATTTCGAGGTAGATGATCATGCTCTATCTCAATGTGTACATATGTGCAATGGATTGAAATCTGCATATAGCTATCATTGCATGGAAGGTGGATAAGGTGAAGCCATGACTTGATGCATAAGCATACCATCTCAGTCACTAGGTTCTATAAATGTATGAAGATGTATTCATATGGTATGTATTTCATACTATCACATGTTCATCACATCCCATTCATCATAACATGTCTTGTGTATGTCCACAATCTATGCAGTCTCATTATATGGTTCGATGTACTGCTCATACCTCCCAAATACTTGACACAGCACCTGTACTTTAATATGATTGTTTCCAGTCACATATGGACATTGGGTGGCCCACCTGTACATCCTGCATACTTTGTTTTACCCCCAAACTCTTAAATCAATGTTTTCAGTCAAATAACAGTGGCGCATGGCTGACCTTTTCAGCCAACATCAGCTGAAGTATCATGTCCAGTCATATCTGGGTGTTGTGTGGCCTGCCTGTCCATCCTCCATATCACCCACACTCTTATATCATTATTTCCCATCAGATAAGGCCGGTGGACCACCCACATTTCCAGCTGATGTGAGCTGGAGTATGAAATATAAAGAATCTCAAGTGTCGTCCAATGTCAGCTGGAGTATCAATTATGTAAGCCATGGCTATCCCATGGCTGGATATAGATACATCTAAGTCAATTGAACTGAGATACAGAATGTGACATAGTATACTTATGTACCAAGATATAGTTCAAAGTGGAGCACCCTTCCTGCAATGATGGAGATGGATACATCTCAATGCCCTTGACTTACATATAGAATGATGGCATCAACCTATTTAGGATAACATGGTGGTGGGCAAGGCACTGAGTGGAGCACTCTGCCTGCAATGATTGATATGGATACATCTCCATTCACTTGACTGACATACACAATGATAGCATGAATCTATTTAACAGAACATGGTGGCAGATGGGCTGCCATTTTCTGCAATGATAGATATAGATACATCTAAGTCCATTCGACTGACATACAGAAAGAGACATAGTATACTCATGCACCAAGACATAGTTTGGAGTGGAGCACTCTTATTGCAATGATGTAGATGGATTCACCTCAATGCTCTGGACTTACATACAGAATGATAGTGTGTACTTATTTGACATACCATCTTGATGGTCAGGGCACCAGGTAGAGCAACTTGCTTGCAAAGATTGATATGAATACATCTCAATCTACTTGACTGACATGCAGAATGATAGCATGGATGTATTTGACATAACATGGTGGCAGGTGGGCTGCCATTTCTGCAATCATATATATAGATAATTGCACTGACCCATGGATTGACAGGATGTACTCATGTCCCAAGACATGGCTTCTCCTGGGGTGCCATACTTACAATCATAGATATGGATACATCTGAATCCATTGCACTGACATACTGAATTCTAGCATGTACTCATGTATCAAGGCATTGCTTCGCCTGGGGCACCATTCTTACAATTATGGATAAGCATACTTTCTCAGTTGTTATGTCCTCATGGAAATGAGGGTGGACCATTCAACTCAATGTGCTGGTAGATGATCATATTCCATCTCAATGTGTACATCTTTGCAATTGATTAACATCTTCTTATAGCTATTATTGCAAGCCTGGTGGACCAGGCAAAGCTTTTGCTTGATTCAGAATGATAAGTGTCTCATTCGTTATGTCCCCAATGCAATGAAGATGAACCATTCAACTCCATATCCTGGTAGATGATCATAATCTATCCCAAGATGTACATATGTGCAATTGATTAAGAACTACCTATAGCCCTCATTGCAAGCCTGGCGGACCAGGCGAAGCTTTCGCTTGATTCAGAATAATAACGGTCTCAGTCATTATGCCCCCAATACAATGAGGATGGACCATTCAACTGCATATCCTAGTAGATGGTCATGCTCTATGTGAATGTGTGCATCTGTGCAATTGATTGAGAACTACCTATAGCCCTCATTGCAAGCCTGGTGGACTAGGTGTAGCCATGGCTTGATTCATAATGACAACTGCCTCAGTCGTTATGTCCCCATTGCAATGAGGGTGGACTATTCAACTGCACATCCTAGTAGATGGTCATGCTCTATCTGAATGTGTACATGTGTGCAACTGATGGACATCTACCTATAGCTATCTTTGCAGGACTGGCAGACCAGGTGAAGCTTTCGCTTGATTCATAATGATAGCTGTCTCATTTGTTATGTCCTCAATGCAATGAGGATGGGCCATCCAACTCCATGTCCTAGTAGATGATCATGCTCTATGTGAATGTGTGCATCTGTGCAATTGATTGACATCTACTTATAGCCATCATTGAAGGCTGGCAGACCAGCCGACACATGGGGATGATACATACGTATAACCATCTCAGTCATAATGTCCCTTTACAATGAAGGTGGACCAATGGACTCCATTACCTAGTAGATGATAATGCTCTATCTGAATGTGTACATGTGTGCAATTGATTGACATCTACCTATAGCTATCACTGCAAGCCTGGTGGACCAGGCAAAGCTTTCACTTGATTCAGAATGATAAGTGTCTTATTCATTATGTTCCCAATGCAATGAGGATGGACCATCCAACTCCATATCCTGGTAGATAATCATATTCTATCCCAATATGTACATATGTGCAATTGATTAAGAACTACCTATAGCCCTCATTGCAAGCCTGGCGGACCAGGCAAAGCTTTCGCTTGATTCAGAATAATAACGGTCTCAGTCATTATGCCCCCAATACAATGAGGATGGACCATTCAACTGCAAATCCTAGTAGATGGTCATGCTCTATCTAAATGTGTACATATGTGCAATTGATTAAGACCTATCTATAGCCCTCATTGCAAGCCTGGCAGACCAGGCATAGCCATGGCTTGATTCATAATGACAACTGCCTCAGTTGTTATGTCCCCATTGCAATGAGGGTGAACTATTCAACTCCATATCCTGGTAGATGATTGTATTCTATCTGAATGTGTACATCTATGCAATTGATTAAGAACTACCTATAGCCATCATTGCAAGCCTGGCGGACCAGACAAAGCTTTCACTTGATTCAGAATGATAATGGTCTCATTTGTTATGTCCCCAATGCAATGAGGAAGGACCATTCAACTGCATATCCTAATAGATGGTCATGCTCTATTTGAATGTGTACATGTGTGCAATTGATTGACATCTTCCTATAGCTGTCATTGGAAGCCTGGCGGATCAGGCAAAGCTTTCACTTGATTCAGAATGATAACAGTCTCATTCATTATGTCCCCAATGCAATGAGGATGGGCCATTCAACTCCATATCCTGGTAGATTGTCATGCTCTATCTAAATGTGTACATATGTGCAATTGATTGACATCTTCCTATAGCTGTCATTGGAAGCCTGGCAGACCAGGTGAAGTTTTTGCTTCATTCATAATGATAACCATCTCAGTTGTTATGTCCCCAATGCAATGAGGATGGACCATTCAACTCCATATCCTGGTAGATGATCATATTCTATCCCAATATGTACATATGTGCAATTGGTTAAGACCTTCCTATAGCCCTCATTGCAAGCCTGGTGGACCAGGTGTAGCCATGGCTTGATTCATAATGACAACTGCCTCAGTCATTATGTCCCCATTGCAATGAGGGTGGACTATTCAACTGCATATCCAAGTAGATGGTCATGCTCTATCTGAATGTGTACATGTGTGCAATTGATGGACATCTACCTATAGCTATCATTGAAAGCCTGGCAGACTAGGCGAAGCCTTTACTTGATTTATAATGATAACTGTCTTATTTGTTATATCCCCAATGCAATGAGGATGGACCATTCATCTCCATATCCTGGTAGATGATCATATTCTATCCCAATATGTACATATGTGCAATTGATTAACATCTTCCTATAGCTATCATTGCAAGCCTGGCGGACCAGGCGAAGCTTTTGCTTCATTCATAATGATAACCATCTCAGTTGTTATGTCCCCAATGCAATGAGGATGGACCATTCAACTCCATATCCTGGTAGATGGTCATGCTCTATCTCAATGTGTACATATGTGCAATTGATTGAGATCTACACACAGCTATTATTGCATGGATGGCAGACAAGGTGAAGACATGACTTGATGCATAAGCATACCATCTCAGTAGCTCAGTCCCAGAAATGTATGGAGATGTATCCACATGGTATCTATTTTATACTATCACATGTTCATCACATCCCATTCATAATAACATGTCTTGTGTATGTCCACAACCTATGCAGTCTCATTATATGGTTCGATGTACTGCTCAAACCTCTAAAATCCTTGACAAAGCACCTATCCTGTAATATGGTCATTTCCAGTCTTGTATGGATGTCAGGTGGCCCACCTGTACATCCTGCCTGCTTTGTTTTACCCCCAAACTCTTAAATCAATATTTTCAGTCATATATTAATGGTGTGTGGCCTGCTTTTTCAGCCTACATTAGCTGAAGTATCATGTCCAGTCATATATGGGCATCAGGTGGGCCACCTTTCCATCCTCCATATCACCCACACTCTTATATCATTGTTTCACATCAAATAAGGCTGGCAGACCGCCCGCTTTTTCAGCCAACATCGGCTGGAGTATGAAACATGAAGAATCTCATGTGTCGGCCGACGTCAGCTGGAGTATCAATGATTTAAGACTCTAAGCGTCGGTTGGAGTATCAATTATGTAAGCCATGGCTATCCCATGGCTGGCTTCTGGTCAAACCTCCCCGGTCAGGTGTCAATGAGGAAGGCCCTGATGTCATCTGGGACGGTGATGGGATCGAGCAGGAGCTCGCGAGGGGGGTAACAACCTCATGATGGGGCATCTGCAGGGTTCCTTGCGCTAGGGATGTACCGTGTGTGTATCGACTTGTTGCAATCCGCCAATAACTGGAGGATGCGGCAGAATACTCGGTTGGTCGGCTTGTTGGCGCTGCAGCCCTTCCACCATCCTTTGATAACTGATCGGTTATCCCCATAGGCTGTGATGTGCTCACCGTCGCCTGCAAGTGCGCATAGGTAGACGGAAAGAAGCTCGAAGCCAACTGCCTCAGCCCATTGGATATCCCTTCCCTGGGACTTCCACCTGTCTGCGAGCCGCCATGCTCGCCACTTCTGGCTGATTGTAACCACAACGCCAAAGCCTGAGCTGGCATCTGAGTAGGCGGCGTAGTCTCTGAGGGGGCAGGGTTTGGGGATGGGTATGGAGATGACTGGATGGTCGAGTTGACATTTCCACCAGCTAAGGTTGTCTGCTGTGTCTCAGGGTGGGGTGTGTGGAGTGAAAGGACTGTGATTGAAGGTAGAAAGCATGGCTTCCAGGCAGGTGAGGTGAGCTCGCCCTGCAGGGATGACCAATGCAGCGTGGAGTAGCTTCCCGTACAGCCTCTGTGTCTCGAGAAGGTTGTGTGTCCGCTTCCCCTCCCATTCTGTGATTGCCGTGCGATACCTGACTTTCTTTTCCTCAAGCAGATGTACAGTTCATGAACGTAAATCCCAGCTGAAGCCAAGGTAAGGCACCTTCACACCGGATGGCACAGTTTTAGACGACTCCCATCTAATTCCAAGGTGTCCGGACACCTCGTCGATATCCACGTCAGCGTATGTGAATCTACTGTCCACCTCGGAACGTGGGGTGGCACCCGACAGGTTGCAGATTGCAGCGCTGCAGTCCTCGTCGAATTCCTCCGAGGAGCCATTTGGCAACGGTTTCCCCCCATACCAGATCCGCCCGCCTTCGTGCCTGCACCCTCCGTGGGTACGAATTTCAATGCACCATGCTGCCCGCTGCACATTGTAGCCAACCAAGTGCTTGCACGGAACTCTGAAGAAGATGTGGTTGTCAACCCACTTCACGATTGGACCCATCCCACTCTGTCGGAAAATGTCTGCACTGGCATCGGCCACCATGCCATATACCCCTCCGGCTGATGTGAGGCCAAAATTATTGCAGACATTGACTGCAAACTGGTCCTCTGCCTGTAGGCGAGTGACCAACCCCAGCCATTGATCCAGAGTGGCGGGGATTGTTCTATACGCCACTGCCACATCTCGCACGGAGGCCTGGGATCCCAGGGGGAGGCGGGCGATGAGGAGGGCCACGGTCGCGAACATGCCCCAGGTACAGGGGAACTCATCGCTGTCAATACTGGCGTTGATAGTGCAGGCATCAGGTGAGGGGGTTTGTGGGTGGGAGAAATCATGTACTGCTCGGAATCTTCCCGGCTTCAAAGTTTTAGGTACAAAAGATAAAGGAGAAGACTGGAAAGGGCCGAGAATTGTCTCCATCTGGGCGTGCATGAAAGGGCCAATGTATCATCCCATTGCGAACTCATTACGAATAGCATCATTATATACATTGGATAGGGAATTGATCAATGGGTGATTAGGGGGTGCGTAGGTGCGTAGGATCTGGGGGATCCCAAGGTCAAAGCCCTCCGATAGTCCCCGCACCAGGGACGGATACCTCCCCTCCAAGCCGAGGCAGGCGAGAGCCTCAGCCCAGGCGCCCCTGTTGTATGGGGTGAGGGGCTCAAGCCTTCTCTGTACAAGGGCATCCCTGGGCCCCGTGATCTGACCTTCCACAGCCAGAGCATCGGTGTCGATCTGGGTGGCTCGTGGAGCTGCAACCTCTCAGGATTTGCCAGTCGAAGCAGATGGGCAAGCCATCTGCTGCAACCAATTGGCCCTGCTCATTCTTCTGGGTGGCGCTGGCGGAGCCATCCCAGAGCCTGAGCCCTTCACATTTTGCATAAGTGTGTTCGTGGCAACCGAGGCAAGCTGTGCAGACTCCCCCACGTGGGCCTGCGCCGGTCTGAAAAAACTCAGGCTTCTCTTTTTGGCCGTACCGGGGGGCATCCCGTGCACACTTCTCTGGATGCTCCTGGCGAGAGAATTGCTCGCGATTCAGGGACCGAGACTGGTGGCCCTTCCTCGATGACTCTGCCCTGGCCGGGGAGCGCAAATGCGCATGGTGACACCGGACTGAGTTCCGGGAATTGAACGTGGATGTCGTCGATCTACGGAGCTGGTGGGGTGGATGGCCTGAAATAAAAGGCGAAATTGGCGAAGCACGTGTGTGGACAGGCAAAGGTAAGGAAGGGGGGGGACGGCAGGGCAAAGGGATGGCAAAGGAAACGGCAATGGCAAGGCAAAGGCGGCACAAAGGCAGTGATACATGGCAGGGCAAAGGCATGGCAATGGGATGGCAATGGCAAGGCAAAGGCGAGGCAAAGGCAGCGGTGCACAGTAGGGCATAGGCATGGCAATGGGACGTCAATGGCAAGGCAAAAGGCGAGGCAAAGGTGGCATTGCACGGTAGGGCATAGGCATGGCAGTGGGATGGCAATGACAAGGCAAAGGCAGGGGCAGGCAAAAGGCAAAGGCAAAGGTGAAAGGCGACGGAATAGGTGGCGAAGGGGGGGGGGGGGAACGGGGAGAAAAGGTACAAGAGGCGCGATTAGCTCTGGGTATGGAATCCTAGGGGGCAGGGATGCGTACCTGCTCAAACATCTCTTTGCCCCTTATTATGCTGTCCCGATTGCACATCATATCGTTCACCTCGTCAGCTGTGGACCGCAGGTACTCCTCTTGAATTATCTCGATGTTGTACCCGTCACCACACTTGAGGGAGTCGAACCAGTGGAGACGGATGCAGCTCTGGTATAGCAGCAAGGCTTCCTTGCCATTTGGTAGCACTGCCCTCAGGTGTAGTTCAAGGTTAAGAAAGAAACCTGAAATGGCTTCAGCGTGGAGCGCAGGCCACACACCAGATTTCTCCATGAAACAGAGCATCATATTCTTGGCGTCCAGCATCTCGCCCCAGCTGAGGTCTTCGTCTTTTCTGATACGTCTGGTGGGCCTCTGTGCAGCAAGGGGGCGCAGGGCGATAGCATCACCGTGCTGGGCCAGACCTAAGGAATCGTTGCTGACCAGATTTCTTTCGTCAGCCACAGCTTCCCTGCAACCCTTGATCGTGAAGTAGTCAAGTTCGACATACTCAAGGTTGTTGAGTTTGTTGAGGGCGTATTGAGCTGGTCTTGGCTCGATCCATCCTGGACCGGCGTGGGACCGGTCGAAGATGGTCAACTTCGGCCTTTTCTTCTCTGCTTCTCTGCGTAGCTCTTCTGCCTCTCTTTCGTGCTGGGCACGTAGGGCGTCCTCTTCCTCGAGAGCTACTCTCTCACGCTCGACCTCTTTGACTCAGTCTTGTTCAATTTGAGCATTCCAGGCAGCTATGAAGGGCTTGTTTTCGTGCGTCCACGCATCCTTCATCTGCTGTGCAGCCTCCTCATGAGTCATGGGCTGATCACCTTGATGTGCACTGATCATTGATTGTCTAAGAAAATCCCATTGGGGTCCCCTGAAATTAGGGCAGACCACCCGGTTGGGATCTTCAATAATGCGTGGCATGTTGGATCAATGCTTTTTTAGTTTGGTGAAAATGTCTGAATTCTGTAACTAGATACTGTCCCTAGCTTTGAAGAAAGAAAAGGAGCACCGACTCTTTGAGACGGGTGCAGAGGAGGAGGAGAGGTGGCGGCATGGAAGAAGAAGATGAGCACGTGCCGCCTTCAAGTTGTTCATTCACACAAAGACTGTACTCTGCGCCTACGCTCGTGCCTCGCTTCAGCGTAGACCAGGCAACTCGGCGAAGATACGCGGCTCGTGTAGCGCCCGTCGCAGTCATGGTGGCGTCAGTATCGCCGGCACTTCAGTCCTGATCATGTTGCGGCGGTGCCATCCCTCTGTCAGTGGTTGATGGTGCCATTGTCTACGCCCATATTTTGTAGCTCGCCTATGCCTTTGAACTAGCCTGGTGTATAACTGAGCCTCTAGATCGAGATCTCCTTCAGCCCGACAGCTGACCTCGTCAACCTGGCTGGCAGGTGCAGTATCCATTCAAGTTCTATCGCTACCCGCTCCTCGACATCTACGTCCGCGTCATGCATCAACGCTATTATGCGTAACACGACAAGCTTTTCAAGGTTTGAGTTCTCAACCAACGAAGGTAATGGGGTCCGGCATTTAGCTATTCACATGTTGAATGTTCGGATTTGCTCCACTGCACGATCCAGCAATAATCACACAATCGGGGGAGAGTAATCGAATGAATAAAATGACATTGGTCGTGAAAAGGAGTCCAGAGGTCATAGTCCTGGAAGTGCTGTGCCATCGGCCCCAAGATCGACCCTTTCCAAGAGTGACTTGTCAACTGCTTTCAACTCCGAGACTGATTCCTCACAAGGGGCATTTGCTCAAGCTCGATGCAAGTGCGGCCATCGGGGCCTCCTGCTACTCTCTTTAAAGAGAAGGCAACCTTCGTCAGCTCCACTTAGACTCCCTAGTAAAGTACTATGCTCCTCTGAGTTTCCGACGAAAGAGCGAAGCTGCCAATCACAAATAGGAACGTTTCAAAGGGGCGGATTGTGGAGGCTTCTGGATGTGGACCCTACCGTGGCCGCTTCCATCGAAATGACGAGAACTAGAAAGATCAGCCAAATGGCGCCGGGCCGGATCACACTTTGGGCTCTGTGATCTTGCAGGCGAATCACACTTTGCCCGTGACGGACTGTGACTTCGTCTGTGCCCCGGAAAACAGCGGAAAAGTGACCTCCTGCCTAATACGGCACACCACGCGTGAGCACGGCGGAAAATTTGGCGCCACATGCGGCCCGGCGGCCTGTTCCAATTCAAACTCCGCTCTTGGCCTGGGGGCGACTTGTGCTCACTGGCGAGAAATAGGGGCAAATACGACCAAAAATAAGGCTAGCGATGATGAAAATAGAGCCAAATACTCCAAACAGAGAGAGAGATATGCGAAAAATAGGGATAAATATGCGAAAAATAGAGATAAATCCACCAAAAATAGAGATAAATCCAGAAAATAGAGATAAATATGCCAGAAATAGAGATAAAATTACCAAAAACTGAGATAAATCCATAAAATACAGATAAATCCATAAAATACAGATAAATATGCCAAAAATAGAGATAAACATAACAAAAGTGGAGACAAATATATTGAAAATGGAGATAAGTTTGGGGCAAGACTGATGATGGGTGGAGGCGAGAGGTGGCCCAGGGAGAGTCATGTACTTTGCACAAACTTAGCAAATTGAAATAGAATTTATTTGCTATTTATTTAAGTTGCATGAGCACAAGTGATTATATGGAAAGGTAAGTTAAAGGATAATGGTGATACCCTGAGTCACCTATCACGTTGGTCCTATGTGGGAGAGGGAGGAAGGGAGGGAGAGGGAGGAAGGGAGAGAGGGAGGGAGAGAGGGCCATTACATTTGATTAAAGTCACTACTACTAAGTCTCAGTGCTCAGCACCTGCCACCATCTTTATGCTTGCTCTGCTTCTTCTTCTGGCCACCTTGCTCCTAGCTGATGCACTTGTCATGCTGCTGGCTCATTGTCTTGCCCCTTACCCCTCACCCACTGCCACTGCTACAGCTCACAGTCCTTCTTTGGTGTTGATACCCTAAGTTGCCTCCAACTGTGTAGCGATGCGACCAAGAGTCCTTGAGTTTGGGAGGTTGAGGAATATAATGCTCCTATGGGAAGCGTGAAGTTGTGGGTGCATGTGCCAAGTATTGCCAATAAAGGAGCGGTGGGCCTTGTCAATGCTGACCGTTACTGACAACAATCATAATGTTGTGCAACTGGTCCTAGCTTTGCCACTGGTGAGCATGCTCAGGTGCATTGGTGAATCTTAATGAAAGCAAGGATTTGGGAGGTGTCAGTGAGCAACACAAAAGAATAGATATTGTGATGTAGAGTGTAGGGAAGAGTAAGGGAAGTGGGCCTGAAGCCCTTTGGTGAGGTGCTGTTCTAACACTACAAAGTTTGATTGCTTAAATACAGCACTGCCCTCTGTGCAGTGCCTACTGGGCCACGTGTTGCCAATAGCTACCCATGCGGTCCTGACCATCAACCAATGCAGTTCACTTGGTAGATTCATCAGCCAAGGTATTTCCTGTCCCTTGTTGCTGCCTACCATTGGCAGATGGCCACAAGGATTACCTTGTTCCCACTGTCAGTGTTTCATTACCATATTTGTCTTTATGCACCATATGCCCTCCTTGAGCCAAAGGGTTATGCCCACGTTGCACAACACTGTCATGTGACCCTCTTTACCTAGGTTTGCCTGCCTGTGTGGGCTGCCAGGTCAGCCTGCCCCTCACGGTTTTGCCAAAGGGTTCCGCAGGCAGTGTGTAACATTTTGACCCAACGCTACCTTCAGTACCGTCTTGACCACCAGTACTGGAACACGTGACGTCGACGAGAGACGACGCTACTCCGAATGACGCCTGGAATAGCCGAATGACAATAAGTGAGAGCCAAATAATGAGGCCTCAATAGATAAGTCCACAAAGGGACAACAAGACAAGCACACTGGAAAGGAGTGGACAGCAATGCAATTAACAGGGACCAACCATGCTAGTCGTGAGGTGGTATGAGAATACAAAGCTAAGGACTTTACCGTCCAAAGCCCAACGCTATATACTGCTCAGGAGCTGGCTTTCAAGCTGAGCTCCTGGCGAACCCTAATACATGAGAGATAAGCATACGGCTTATCCTCCAATAACATCAGTCCATCAGTGATACTCCACAAGCCCCACAACATGAGGCGAACAGCCATAAGGGCAATCAGTGATAAGAGTCATAGTGACTCACACAACAGAGATAACACTCAATATAGTTAGTCCATCAGAAATATCCATCAGAACCCAATGATAAGGGCCTGGAACGACCTCGGCTTCTGATAAGCCGGCATGGGCATAAGCCCAACCCGGTCACATGACTGGAACTTGCATCAGTCACGTGAAACCCGAACATATTCTTATCACACGATGTCTCGCGGCACGATATTCTTTGCTTGCCTTCGCAGGCAGCGCGCACTCTTCACATGCGCCGAATGTCACATGACCGCGATGGCACATACGTGACACAGTGCCTGCCATGGCACTACCCCTCTTGCTCACCATCAGTTGGTGTACAGTCCTGTTTGCTCTGCGCTTGGCCATCATGGTTCACCCACCCATTGGCTCCATACATCTCTTATTCTATAGTTGGGTGGCCTATGCCAAGAAATCGAGTGATCATCAGCACTGAATATGGGATGCATTGGAGGAACGTACGTTTGCCGTAGATCCACAAGAGAGTGCCGGTGGATTTCCATTCAGAAAACGTTCCACCTTGAAAGAACCATTGGGCTGTTCCCCCATGTTGGATGCCGCATGCGATGTTGTGATTCGTCGACGGATCCGGTGGAGTAACCCATTGTTTAAGACACACTTTCACTTGGGCCCCTACGTGAACATTAGGGATGCCGCAGTCGGAAACGACTGAGTGGACCACAAACACTTCGCGTCGTCTATGCTGTTTGCCATTTTTTGGACCACTTGCTTTGTCTCTTTTCCGTCTAAACGAGAGATGCGTGCTCAGGTCAGGTCTTGATAACATTACGCAACGCTGGACGTACCATTCATGACGATATGTGTGAGCTTCAGAATCTCCGCAGCTGCCATCCGAGCTTCCTCTTGCGTCAATTTGTCCAACCGCTTCAGAGCGTCTTCCATTTCTTTCTTTCCAATGAGTTTCTTGAGATATTTTCCTGACCATAGATTAGCGAAGATTAGTTATCGCTGACAGCAACGCACTCGCTCGACCCTGTCTTATTTCTTTTGTCGCAATCGCGAAGATATTCAGGACTTCGATCATGATTTTCACGATTATTTCGGTCATCGCGGCTGTTGGCGGTACTGCAGTGTAAGTCTCGAGGCGCTTGAAGAAGTTCTCGATACGCTCGAAGAGATCGATGAGGGCCTCTTGGCTGGCTTCGACATCTTTGGCCGCCTACGACAGAGTTCATCGTAAGAGTCGCCTGCACGCATGGATCAAAGACGATGCTCACCAAAAGGAGAACCCCGATCCCAGAGAAGATGACTGATGAAGGCGAGAATACCTGGGAAATGGGTGATAAGGCAGTAGAATAAGACAGGTAGACGTGGCGGTACTCACGAGTCCAATACCTGCCCCGATTGTAGCAGAGAAAGAGTAGAGGACGTTGATAGTCGGGTTCAGCCATTGTGATAATCTTTCATCGGCACTCCTCGACTGATCAAACTCCTTGACTTTGTCCTGAAGGACGGCAAGGATGTCACTGGGAGAGTTGCAGGCTTGAAGTTGTGCCGCAAGCGGATGGACGAGAAGGTCCTTCTTCGTCTTTGTTTCGTACGCTTTGAGAGCAGCGTTGAAGATAGCTTGGAAATTTGAGATGGATGCGGATGAGGACGGCTGAGACATCGTAAAATTGGGATGGAACGATCGGCGATGAGAGAAAAGAGAAAGATGTAGAGTAGAAAGAAGAATTGTTGGTCCCAGGCGAAGGCAAAGGCACTACAGCACTGTTGGGAGGCGCAAAGGCACTGCCTCACGTGTCCCCAGCATATCAACACAAACAGACGCCGAACCTTGTCAGCTCAGCCTACAGTAGAACTTGCGAAACTGTGATACGTACTGCCACAGGGGGCTACTGGCTATGAGCCCGTGTCATAGAAATCACCCAACAGGATATTGATACTGTATATTCATGCAGGTAATTGTAAGGATGTCCTTGCATGGCTCGAAAGTACGTACTACAGAAAAAAATTCAACCCCAACTCGCGCTCCATCACGAGCACGCGCTGAACTTAGCGATGCGAAGAGCCTGAGGACTTCGGTTTGGCTTAGGCCTGCAGTACTAACAACTACCGTTCCTGACGTGAAGGGCCATTTTGAATGAACCTGGCAACTAATCGAGGTAACCTAACTCCTAAAAGGGATGGACCCTGATCTGCTCTCCCCCAACTTCGATCCCAAAAGGAGTTGTGTTCTTTACTTTCTAAGAAAGCCAGGTCACTCTACTGTACTGTACGTTCGGCATATCCTCCTCCGCCCAAGTTGTGAGCGCTACCAGTGTTTCCAAACTACAGGCGCCAAGCCTTTTGTTGTTCACGGTTTTACAGTAATTATGCAGGGATACCGGGCGTCTCATGATACCGGGTGATCGACCGCTGCCAAGAAAGCTCACCATCAGCAAGCCATTGCTGTACCACATGTGCTGTTTGGTGATTTCGCTCATCGCTTCTTGCTGAAATCAACAAAAACATTGGTATGTTCAGCCAGCAGCAAGCTGGGCATATCAGTGTGTTTAACTCTTTTCCACCAAGCTTCTTACACCAGGCACATTGTAGGGTGCCAACAGGAGTGACCCATATCATGGATATTGGATCCCTCCCTCCCCAACCATCCCATGGCAGCTGTATGAGGTCCCTTGATGGCTAGGCATCCCTCTCCATTCAGAAGGGGCCCAGACAGCTTCTTGGCCTTCTGCCATCACTGCAGCTCATGGTCCTGCCTTGGTGAGACATTCATCTGAAGCTTAACCTTTTTTTATCAAGCTTCTTACACCTGGTGTGTCATAGGTTGCCAGCAGGAGCAACCCATATCATGGATGTCAGATTCCTCCTCTCCAATCACCCCATGGCAGCTGTATCAGGTCCCTCAATGGTTAGCCATCCCTTTCTCTTCAGAAGGCCCAGATGGCTTCTCAGCCCTCTGCCCCCACTGCAGCCCACAGTTCTGCCTTGGAGAGTCTCATTTCCCTCAACAACTAGACATCCCTCTCCCTTCATGGCTGTTGATCCAGATAGGATCATATTTTATGCACATCTTATTGATGTCTCAGAGGGCAACATGCCCTGGCCAAACTATGCACCAGGACTTGTTTGAATAAGTGTTGGTTGCAGATGATCTTGGAAGCCAGCATAAATGCTAAAATAGATTGGCAGTGATCATTGTTCATCTCACACCTCACACCTTCTGCTTCTTGGTCTCCCCTCCCTTCTAAGAAAGGAGAGAACAATGTCATTGCATGATTTTAAAGACATAATTCTACTGTATTATCCTCCTCAGCATCTTCTCTCCCTTCTTAGCCTCATCTCCCCATCTCCCCACTCTCTCTCTGACTTGTCTCCCCTCCCTCTCCCTAACCTAACCTTGTCTCTCCTTCTTATTCCCAACCTGTCTCCTCTCCCTCTCCCCAACCTTGTCTCCCCTCTCTCTTCTCAACTTGTCTCCCCTCCCTCTTCCCAAACTTGTCTCCCTTTCCTCTTCCTAAACTTGTGTCCCCTCCCTCTTCCCAACCTTGTGTCCCTTCCCTCTTCCCAAACTTGTGTCCCCTCCCTCTCCCCAACCTTGTCTACCCTCCCTCTCAACAAAGAAAGAACAATGTCATTTCATGGTTTTCAACTGACACTGTATTATTCTCCTCAGCTTGCCACCTTCTCCCTGAAATTGTCACCTCTTTCTCTTTCCAACCTTGTCACCCCTACCTCTCCCTGACTTTGTCACCCCTCCCTCTCCCTGACCTTGTCACCCCTCCCTCTCTGTCACATGTGGAGCATGTGTCATGACCAGCAACACTACAAGTCATGTGATGGTCCAATTTGGTTTGCCAGACAAGGCTGAAGACGAAGGTGATGATGATGAATCATTGAAGTTGGATGGTGAAGAAGTGCTTGAGGTCACTTGATTGTTAAGTGCTGACAATTACTTCATTGTGGACAATAAAACTGGCAATATAATTCATTTAGGAATGATCAAGTCTGATTCACATGACTGAGCATGTGATCAGCAACCCCCAGGTCATGTGAAGCTGGCCTAAAGGATAAGTCACTAGGGAACAGTTTCCTCAGGTCAAGTCATAATTCCTGGAGAGGGTTAGTGTGGCATTGGATGCAGGGTTCCCAATTGCTGGAAGGTCTGGACTTATCCCTGTTTGGGTTGTTTCTGATTGGAAGATTTTGATGTGCCTGTTCGCTGTACATATCATGTGCTGATGTTGCGCCTGACGATCATTGGATGATAGTGAGTCATATGTTGTGGGGCCTTCTGCCTCATGTACTGTATGTTGCCTGGGTTGTTATCCCTAATGGCTGATTGGACAATACAATACTTATGATATTGGGACACAGATTGGGATTCAGCCCTGTAGTGTATATAAGGAGTTCTATCTTGAGAGATGACTTCTTATCTTTGTTGTCTTGAGATCTACCTTGAGTATAATTGAAGTGTTGGCATGTAGCCTTGTCCTCTTTCTCTCTTGAAGATCCCTGTCAAATCCTTCCAGTATAAGGCAAAGCCCTTGTTGTTTGGTTCATCTCACATCTTTGGCCTTGGTTGTTCAACTGTTGTCAACCTGTTCTTGATCAAGGCATATCTTTGGGTCCAAGTCAGATCAATGTTCAATAAAAATGTTACACTCTCTGTAATGTGTGAGCTATGTGCTAGGCTCAACTTGAGCACAGAGATGCAGTGGCAGAGATGTAGGCAACTTAGCAAAGCTACCAACACGAACATAGCATGGTTTCTGAGGACACTCAAAGGTGCCTCCCTAAGATGTGAACAACATGGGAAAGGGGCACTTTCCCATGTGCTGAACAAAGATAAGGAAGAGTAGAAGCTTCTGGAGATTCTTTAAGAATGTCAAGCTGCTGACCACATCAGTTGGCAGTTCACTTATAACTAGGCCTAGGTGCACACCTCTAGTAGTGATGATGCCACTACTACTAATGCTCAGTAATTGTCCACTATAGTATCAGTAATCGTACAGTGCCTGTTGGTAATCAGAAGGAAGTCCCTCGGTAAGTATTCATAAGCAACTCATCATTGTGCTTCGGTATTGACCAAATCATAACACTCTCCCTGACCTTGTCATCCCTCCCTCTCTCCAACCTTGTCTCTGGTCCCTCTTCCAACCTTGTCTCCAATCCCTCTTCCAACCTTGTCTCCCCTCTCTCTTCTCAACTTTGTCTCCCTTCCCTCTTCCCAACCTTATCTCCTCTCCCTTCTAACAAAAGAGAGAACAATGTCATTGCATGATTTTCAAGACATAATTCTACTGATGCTGTATTATTTCCTCCACCTCTCAGCCTCTCTCCAACATTGTCACTCCTTCCTCTTTAAAACCTTGTCTCCACTCCCTCTCCTCACACCTTGTCTCCCCTCCCTCCTAGGCTCCTAACAAAGAGAGAACAAAGTTATTGCATGGCTTTCAACTGATGCTGTATTATTCTCCTTAGCCTCCCACCCTCTCCCCAACCTTGTCTCCCCTTCCTCTCCCCTTCCTTGTCTCTCCTTCCTCTCTCCAACCTTGTCTCCCCTCCCTCTCCCCAACCTTGTCACCCCTTCCTCTCCCCAACCTTGTCACCCCTTCCTCTCCCCAACCTTGTCACCCCTTCCTCTCCCCAACCTTGTCACCCCTTCCTCTCCCCAACCTTGTCACCCCTTCCTCTCCCCAACCTTGTCACCCCTTCCTCTCCCCAACCTTGTCTCCTCTCCCTCTTCCTGACATTGTCACCCCTTCCTCTTCCTAATGTTGTCTTTCCTGACTCCCCTCCCTCTCCCCAATGTTGTCTCCCCTCCCTCTCCCTGATATTGTCTCCCCTCCCTCTTCCAACTTGTCTCCCCTCCCTCTTCCCGATGTTGTCTCCCCTCCCTCTCCCCAACCTTGTCTCCCCTCCCTCTTCCCTCCCTCTCCCCAACCTTGTCTCCCCTCCCTCTTCCCTCCCTCTCCCCAACCTTGTCTCCCCTCCCTCTCCCCAACCTTGTCTCCCCTCCCCCTCCCCAACCTTGTCTCTCCTCCCTCTCCTCAACCTTGTCTCCCCTCCCTCTCCCCAACCTTGTCTCCCCTCCCTCTTCCTGACTGTGTCTCCCCTCCCTCTTCCAACTTGTCTCTGCTCCCTCTTCCAACTTGTCTCTGCTCCCTCTTCCAACTTGTCTCCCCGCCCTCTTCCTGACATTGTCTCCACTCCCTCTCCCCAACCTTGTCTCCCCTCCCTCCTAACAAAAGAGAGAACAATGTCATTGCATGATTTTCAAGACATAATTCTACTGATGCTGTATTACTCTTGAAACTCTCCTCAGCCTCCCTCCCTCCTCAGCCTTCTTCCCACCCCCTCCCTCCCCCTGGCCACATGCACACCCCCCCCTCAACCTCATCTCCCAGTCTGCCCATCTGCCCATCTCCCTCTCCTCTCCTCTCCTCTCCTCTCCTCTCCTCTCCTCTCCTCTCCTCTCCTCTCCTCTCCTCTCCTCTCCTCTCCTCTCCTCTCCTCTCCTCTCCTCTCCTCTCCTCTCCTCTCCTCTCCTCTCCATCCCTCCCCAAGGACCCCAACCTCCATCCCTCTCTCCCCCTCCCTCCCTCACTCCTTCCCAGTCTCAATTTCCAGCCAAATCCGAGCCAGCCATACTCTGGAAGGGACACAAGATCTCGCCACAGACCACTGGCAAGCCACAAACTCACCGGCCCAGTACACTGGACCGGACCGGACCGGACCAGTCGACGCGTTGCAGTTGCCAACGCGAACGCAATACGACTGAAGGTGTTCGCAAGCTCAACGTTCAACGACAATGCTCGGCAAAAATGACTCTGTTATGTTGTCCGGGTACACCACCGCCATGATCGACCCCGTTCTTTTGCAGGAGTCATCTAATCGACCCGCAACAGCCATTTCGAGATTGGCTACAGGGGCAGCTGGGTACAATACTGGTAAGTCGTTTTCTCCATCTGCTCTGTGAAAATCAACCGCTGAAAACCCGGCTTGTTCTCAGGTCAAGCTCGGGAGCCCGTTGCGGGAAGGTAGCCTGCATCCGGCCCTTCCTGAACCAAATGGCGGCCCCATGTCTTAGACAGCGAGCAATTGGGTCTCACTCCATCTCGTCGCTTTTCCCTTGCCGACACCCCCTCTATAGCTGCGATGCAGCTCCCATAGTAAGTCCTCATATCCATCCACCCGATGTTTCTGACCACTTTTCTCTCAGCTCAAAGCGTTCCGTCACGCTTTTGAAGGAGCTTTGCCGCAAGAGGAACCTCAAAGTCGGAGGGAACAAGGGGGAGCTAATCGCCCGCCTCGAAGATCATGACGCCATCTCAGGCATCTCTGGCACGAGGTAGGTACCATTTTACATTCCATTTCATCCTGTACTCACTGCTCACCGAATCCAAGCCACGCCACTCAAAACGACGACTCGCATGCACTCAGCCCTGAGCTGGCCGAAAAAGGTGCATGCGAGTTGCAGCAGTCGTTCGAATGTGCAGCGCGAGGTGAAGATGGCGGCGATGGCAACGCAATGGACGGCAGCGATGAAGACAAAGACGCCAAAGGCAACGACGATGCAGGCAGCACTCCTGCTGCAGTGGACACTGCTACACCAGGTTCGTATGCTCAAACGTATCACAGCCCATCTCTGATGTTCCGTTCCCTCTCACACTTCCACAGTTGTGTCTGGCAAGGCCTGGGTGAGTGTCATATTCTTGGAATGTTGGATTACGACTGATCTTCCATGTGCAGGTTGATGACTATATCCTACAGGCCCAGCGAAAGGGTGGGTGCCAGACAGAGAACAGTGTCCTGTCGCTCTGGAAGGTGAGCCTGCTTGAGTCTGCCATTGCTGAACCTGGGGCTGATGGTTTGGTGAACAGCAATGGGTTCCTGGTGCAATAGCAGCGGGGATCATCCCTGATGTTATTGTTGATGCAGATCACTCAATGGCATACCTCAAGTATGCAGCCACATGTCGGCTTTTGACAACAACAGGCCAGGATAAAGACAACAGGCAGCGACTCTCATCAGTGAGTGTACACACTGACTCAGGGCTATTGAGCCAACTAAGCTCATCACATCTAACTAGGCCTCCCTCAAGAAGGTGATGACAATGTTGGGCCATGTCCGTCGCCACCAGGTTGATGATGATCGGGCACTTGACACCAGCCGCCCAGCATCATCCAACCACAGCTCTGAGTTTTACAAGGCACTCATGGTGGAAGCACAGCGCCTTCAGCTTGAGTACAAATGTTCACTGGTCAGTGTGAGCCTTGCTAACCTCAGCTCTTTGCAGGGATGAGGACTTTGATGTATGTGAAAACACCATCTTGGACTCCCAGCTCTTTCCAGAGCACTTTGAACAAGTCACCAAGTCCATCTTCAGTGGGCTGGATCAATGTGTGTTGCCTGCCTTCATCTCTGCTGTTTGTATCATGCTGATTAGGATGGCAATGTCAGTGCCTTCAATTATCAAGGCACACTTTAGCTGGACATGGCAGTGCACCACTCTGAACCGTGGTGATGAGCTTGTCAACTTGCTGCTGAGCTGCCTTCAGCCTTTCCAACTCTGTGTCCCAGAACACATGCCCATTAATGGGCGCCAACCTGGCCTGGGCCATTATTTCTTTGGTGTCCTCTCACTCTATCATGAGAAAAAGGTCCCAAAACCTGGGGTGTGTGATCTCCTCTCTGAGTGTGACTTGCCATCTGACTTGGGTTGGCTTTGCCTTTGTTATAGAAAAGGGAGCCTGATTATAACTTTGTCCTTCCCCATCGTGACCCTTTGTGATGCTCAATTGGTGCTCTTGCTATCCTCCTGCACTTTGTGTTTGACCAAGAAGATTTGTGTGCAAAAACCCCTGGATGGGATTGGTCATCCCCATCAACCTGGCGAATGGTAGGTGATCTCAGCCCCTTATTTTTGGCCTACTTACAATTGTATTTTTTTATTAGGTAAAGCTAATGTTTGGCAAGACAGTTGGGAAGCCATGCAGCCCTGACACCCTTCGGAAGATGTACACAACCTTCCTGGAGGCTACAACAATCAAGTCAAAGAAGAAGCTCCATCTTGCACACCGCACAATGCCCACAGTCCTTGAGGAAATGGGGTATGTGCAGATCTTCTAAAAGGGGCTTCTATGTTGAATTCCTTTCTTTTTCTAGTGTGACAATGGATGAGATTGATGGCATTGGTCATTGGGCAAGCAACACTTGTCGTGATGTGTATGCAGCAAAGATTCCAAAGTTGGTGAGTTGTATGCTTGTTTGGAAGTGTTGCCAGTGCTTATAAGCACCCACACCTTCAGGCTGTGGTTGCCCTTGCAGGGTTCTATGTTGGTGAGGCCTACCATGTCCCATGGGCAGGAATTCCAGTGCCAGGCAAGCTTCAGACAATGCTCTTCCCCTTTGTGGAGAATGCACTGGCCAACTTGAAAGCTGGGCCACAGGTGAACCAGGGGGTTGTCAACTTCCTTGAGTTGCTTCAGCAGCTTCGCCCCTTTTTCTGGAGGGTGAGGGAACACTGTTTTTCTTGCTACATGTAGCTGATGCTCCTTGTCCCTCCCTTTAGGCTTCTGGTGCAATTCATGAGCACTTCCCAGATTGCAGCCTCTTTCGTCACATGAAAGTCTTTGCAAACCCTGAGGCAAGGAGCTTCCTTGATGCTTGGCCAGGCCTTGTTTCAGGCACTGAGCGTGAGCTTGAAGCAGAGGCTGCCATTGCTGCTACATTTTCTGAAGCCAGCACTCAGACAGCATTCATGTCCCTTGCAGCACGACAAAAGGAATTTGAGACCTCACTGCGGGTGCAGACAGCACAGCTCAACATTCTCACAAACCGTACAGAGCCCCTCTCACCATCATACAAAAGATCAGGTGTTACATGTGAGCTGCACGTGAGCCTGACTTAGGCAATGTAAGGTGAACGCGGTGACTCAGCAGTTCCTTGTCTCTAGCACGAAGGCAGAGTATCGTCTCAACGCTCAAAGGCGGAGTCTGTTTGACAGTCGCTTGACACGCGGTCCCAAAGGACGAGAGAGAGAGAGAGAGAAATCACGACTTGGATAACAAGATGAGAGTGGTACAAGAAATCCAAGCTATCGACCACAACAGTCAATAGCTTCCTTATATAGCGCTATGGGGCGGTCCGCCTTCATCAGCGAGATCGCCACTACTACTAAGCTTACTCCTCTGCTGTGTAATCATCCACGTCTACTCAGTAATCGTACAGTAAGTATATCAGTCATCATCCGTACCGCCTTGGTAAGTATTAGGGAGCGACTCATCATCCCTCTTACCATACTCGTTCGTCATACTCCCGGCTTTTCCAGCGTCCCCTAGCTTATGAGTTAGGTCAGATACGCACTGTGACCCGGGACGTTACATCAGGTGTGCAAGATTCACTAGTCTCAGCTGCTATCAGCCCAACTCCACAGAGGGGAGGAGAGCCATCCCCTGTGTCTGGCCCCTCATCATTGCCACCTTCACTGTGTGCACATTGTGGTCCACATGCAACCCTAGAGAAAGGCAACAGCCACCTCCAAGAACAGCTCCCAACAGCTCCTCATCCCCCCCATCCTGTGCAGCCTCCTGCTGATCCTGTGGGAGCTGAGATCCCACTTCGCCCCAGTGTTGACACACAGGGCCACCCACCCACTGTGCCTGCCCAAAATGACCTTTGCATCATTCCCATCAGAGCTGACAGTCGTCTGATCCATGTTCTGAGGCTCTCTCCTGGTCCAACAGCTCCCCCAACCCCATTTGACATCATTCTCCCCCCTGCAGCCACGTTTTGCAAAGATGTCGAAAGGCAAGCCCAGTATCCGAAATTCACCCCAGCAAACTGTGGGTGGCATGCAATATTCGAATGCATTGCCCAGCCCGCTCTCCTGTGGGATTGCTGGGGACCAGGGAGCCTTGGCGAGTATCCCGATGTCCTCACCCTTTGGAAGTCTTGGGACAAGGGGATGAGGGTTGAAGGAGTTGGGCAACGCCCACCATTGCGACTTGTGGATGCACGGTGGGGCTGCCACAGAGATGTTCGCTCACAGAAAGGCCACCTCCCTGCATGGCGACCCCGGAACAATGATAACGTATGCATTTCGTTTCTTTCCGATGGTGGACTAACAAAGGTCTTCACGCAGGCACGAAGGATCTGGTCCCAGTACCAGTTCTTCACCCGGCGCATTGAGGAAAGCATCGCACACGGTGGGACAGCGCTTCAAGCCATCCGTGACCTGGATGACCAGCGCGGTTCACGGTCGCTCCCCCAGCTCCATCGAGAGCTCCAGCCAAAGGGGCGGAAAAAGAAGGCACCAGCAGCCCCGAACGCGACTGCAGCAGCAGGGCCCGGGAGTACTGGTGACGGCCAATCGAGAGTGGGTGGTTCCCCTCCTCCTGGGGAGGGTTAATCAAGTTTCATTGCTTGCAACATGTCCCCTAATACGTGTGACATAGTGTCGTGTACTTATCCTATCCTGCCCCCATATGCCATGATTGTCCGGTGCCCGAGAATGGTGAGATCGTCACATGAAGCAGGTTTGCGGCGGCTGCGAGGGACGAGATAATCGTCCCTCGCAGTCGCCGCAAACCTGACCGAGCCCCTAGTCGATCCAACGGCAAAGCGAGAGTGGCCGCAGCAGCAGCAGCGCCAGCGATGGGCTGCGAATGTCCTCTCCACGTCGTCTGAACGACGTCGGCCGTTCGAGACAGTGGCGCAGTGGAAAGCGACGAAGAGGGAGAGGGAGGAAAGGGATGAAGGGACCATGCGTCGCGCCGTATCCTACGAAGCAAAGGCGTCAGAAAATTGTCACATGGAGCAGGCTTGCAGCGGCTGCGAGGGACGAACGAATCATCCCTCGCAGCCGCTGCGAGCCTGACCCAGCCACGAATCAATGGCTTCGAGAGGGGGATCGAGGAGGGAGGGAGAGACCGAGCTGCATGGGGAAGAGGCATTGCCGATGGGGCCCATCACGTCGTCACCGCGTTGTGCCCCGGCACTTCGTTGGCAGAGGGACCTTGGCAGGGATCCTTGCATGGGGAAGGTTCGTGGCAGCTGCAAGGGTCGATTCGCTCGTCCTTCGCAGCTGCCACGAGCCCGACCCAGCTCGTCATCGATCCGGTGACCCCAGACCGGCAGCGGCGGCGACTTGCGACTCTCCCTCCTCCAGGTCGTCCGAGCCGGCGGTTGGGAGAGGCGACGAAAAAGCCCAGGGCACGGGTGATGGGTCACGCAGCAGCCCAAGTTGCGCGCAGCACGTCGCAGGCGCAGCGAGATAGGGTGGGCGTGAGCAAGAGAGGGTGGGCGAGCCGCAGAGTAAAGCCTGCAGCTCGCGAGCGCGAAGACAGCATCACGCGTCACGCGAGTGGGGATGAGGGCACGCTGCACCCAAGAGGGGTGACGAGGGACCCGCGTCACCGGTCGCGCAGCGCCAAGAGTCGCGCGCAGGCAGTGGGGGAGAGACGTGCGGCGCGCACCAGCGAGGGAGAAACGCGCCGAAGGAGGGGCCGAGGGGCGGGCGGGTAGGCGTGCAGGGCAAGGGCAGGCAGGCAGTGGGGAGAGTGTGGGCAGCAGCGCAGGGAGGCGGGCAGCGCAGGGCACACAAGCAGTGGGGAGAGAAGCGGGCACCAGCAGTGGGGGAGAGAAGCGCAGGGAGGCGGGCAGGGCAAGGCATGCAGGCAGTGGGGAGAGAAGCGGGCACCGGCGACGAAAGCGTACGCACGGCGACGCGTCACGCGTCGCACATCAGGCCGCAGGAGGGGCCGGGGGGCGGGCAGGGCAGGGCAGGGCAGGGCAGGCGGCGTGCGCCAGGAGAGGAAGCGCGCGCCAAAGGGAGGAGCCCTGCACGCGCACAGGAGAGGGTGTGCGCGCCCCAGGCAAAAAGCGAGGCGTCACGCGTCACGCGTCATGCCGAACGAGGGGCCGAGGGGTGGGCAGGGAGGCGGGCAAGGCAGAGCAGGTCGCGCGCGCCAAAGGGAGGAGCCGCGCACACGCGCAGGAGAAGTCGTGCGCGTGCCAGGCAAAGGCGACACGTCACGCGGACCGAGGGGCGGAGGGGCGCGCAGGGAGGCGGGCAGGGCAGGGCAGGCGACGGCGGCAGGAGAAAGTCGCGCGCGCCAAAGGGGGGAGCCCTGCAAGCGCACAGGAGAAGTCGTGGGGGAGCCAGGCAAAGTCGAGCGTCTCCCCGCCAAAAAACCGTGATCGAAAGTGTGATTTGGGGGGTCGAAACTGTGATCTGGCGGGGCGAAAAGTGTGATTTCGCTTGACTTTGCCCGTTCCCACCAGCCAAAAAGTGTGATTTGGCTGGTTGTTGACGCGAGTTTGCCTGGCCCAAGTCGCACGCGGGCGCACTGTGATTTGGCGCGCGTCGGCGGAGTTCGAATCACACGACTTCGACTGGGACCTTAAAGAGCGCGGAAAGCCCCTATTTCAATTGACATACACTTGACCACGTCATCCATAAAAAAGGCTCCAATCCGAGCAGTGATCTCAGTGTTCCAGTACTCATCGCCCACCAGCGCTCACCGCACGTCCTAGCCTAGAAAACCCTCAGCAATCCTCCGATCATGCTCTGGCGACGCCAGCTCTCTGTACTCTCTTTCCTTGTAGCCAAGCCACTCGCTAACTTCACCAGGCCCCTCATATCACCTTGGGATGACATGCAAGTCAGACACACCTGGATCGATGTCCCACAGAACTGGGAGACCTTCGGTACTCCTCCCTCCAACACCACTATCGATCTCCACATAGCGCTCGTGGCCGAATACGAGAACGCATTGATCGATTCCCTCTACGAGGTTAGCACTCCCGGGCATCCAAAGCATGTTCTTTCTGCCACTCCTCTACACATGACATTGTTCTTAAATGTGCCGTTGCTCCATGACAGATATGGCGAGCATCTGACAAAGGAGCAGGTCGCTCAGCTCATCGCGCCGCACACAGACACACTTCAACTCATTAACTCCTGGCTTGATCACCATCACATACCACCATCCGCCGTCTCAACGACACACGGCGGAAGTTGGCTCACGGTCACTGATGTGCCCGTGTCCCGAGCCAACAAGATGCTCGGCGCGTCGTACCAGCTCTTCAGGCCGTCTGGGACGAATGACACCACCATTCTCCGAACGATTGGCTACACCCTTCCCGCCGTGCTGCACAAGCACATACGAACCGTCGTACCGACGACGTGCTTCTCTTCCTCTCTCCCTCTGTGGCAGCCCTTGCGAAGCCGCTCTGTTAGTACCACCGAAGATATGGAGTCTAGAGAGCCTGGGACGGTATTGTCAAGTCGCGACTTCACAGGTGAACGTGTAATCGAGCCGTCTGATCTGCGCTCGCTGTACAGGACGGTCTCCTATGTACCAGCTGCAACGGACAAGAATACAATCGGGGTTGCAGGATTTTCCAACTATTTCCCAAGCCGAGCGGATTTGGCGAAATTCATGAGTGAATGTCGCACGGACGCAATAGATGCGACCTTCACCGTCGTGCCAATCAACGGAGGCGACTCAGAGTACGACCCGACCCGCCCCTCCTCTGAGGCGAACCAAAACATGCAGTACGCACAGGCCATAGCTTATCCGATCCCGCACACCTTCTACAGCACTGGCGGCAAGATATCGTGGCTGCGTAAAAGCACAAAACCAGCCCAGGACGACGTATTCTTGACGTGGCTCAAATACCTGATTGATTTGAAAACCATCCCACAAACGATCAGCGCTTCATACAGTTATTACGAGAAATTTCTTCCAGTGGAGTATACAAAAGCCTTGTGCGATCTGTTTGCTCAACTCGGTGCCCGAGGCGTCAGCGTCCTGTTCCCAAGCGGCAACGACGGTGTCGGCGCCACTAAAGACTGCAAGACTAACGATGGCTCCGGAGTCCAGTTCATCCCTGAGTTCCCTTCATCTTGTATGTGTGTCGTTTTATTTTTCTCGAGCAGTACACTCCCAGAGGCAGAGGAACAATTCGTTGACCATATTACCACGGTTTCGCAGGTCCTTGGGTCACTAGCGTGGGCGGCACGATCCGTCCCTCGCAAGACCAGGAAGTCGCATGGAAATTCTCTGGGGGCGGCTTTTCGAACCATTTCCCACGCCCTATCTACCAGGACCCTGCTGTGCCCACCTTCCTGAGGCAGCTCGGAAACCAGTATGACGGCTCGTACAAGTGCGTTATCTGCCGCATCTGTTCCTGATCCGAGTCTATTCTAATTTTTACGGTATTTTAGCCCGGATGGCCGTGGTATCCCCGACGTCGCCGCACAGGCGATCAACTATTATGTCGTCGACAAGAACAAGGGCTTTAAAATGGACGGCACAAGCTGTGCGACACCAGTACGTTTTCCCTCCTTCCGCTCTGCCTCCGGCATCCAACTGATGACCAATATACAGACCGTGGCGGCCATATTCTCACTGCTAAATGACTACCTGCTTTCCAAAGGAAAGAAACCGCTTGGGTTCCTCAATCCGTGGCTGTACGGTCTCGGCGTCGTGGGCATGAACGATATCAAATATGGGACTAACCCTGGCTGCGGCACCGCGGGATTCTCGGCCATCGTTGGGTGGGATCCTGTTCGTCACGCGAGATTTTGTGTCCTTCGTCTTCGCGTTAGCTGATCTTCGGCTCGGTAGGTGACGGGACTCGGCACGCCGGACTTTTTAAACCTGCAGGCCATAATTGATTATATGAGCCAGTTCACACCACCGGCATCGACGACAGCGCAACCTTCTCCGACCGGTTGAACAAGCGGCGTGACAGTCCTTCTCGTATTGTATATGTCATGACCAGAGGATAATAAAAAGACGATAAATCAATTCCTCCTCTCGCATTATACAAACGCACGAACCGATTCGGGACGCCAGGAAGAGAAAAGTACTTTTCGTGTCAGTCCCTCGAACGGCGCAATTCGAGCACCCACCCACAAGAACGATAAATTCTTCGTTTCACACCGGACGTTTAATGGGCTGAGACAGCCCACATGGGCTCATTTAAGATACGAAAGGACACTTGGACGACATGTCCTAACCCGGTTTAGCGGACGTCACCTCCAACCCGCAATGATCATTGGTTCTCATCCGCTGATCATTGGTGCGACCGTTGACAGACTCATGTAATCTGTCAGATAAATTAATCGTTTTCATCGCGTAGATATATGATTTTGATTTTGATTTTTTATTTCGTTTATATCGCCGGGCATGTAACTACAACGAACCTGTCGGCCGTGGCCTGAGGAACCAATGAGTAATAAAGTAAGTCGGATACAGTAATGCGTGGTCGTGAGCCCAGGTCGCTTATCAAAGGAGACAAGCTGGGAGTTGGCTAGTTGCGGTGGTTTCGGGTCTTGCGACCAATGACCCTAAGGGCTCATTAAGTTATGCTGTCATCCCAGTACCAACCATCAGTGGTTGGGTCCAACCTAGGAACGCCCGGAAGCCATGGGGCTCCAGATGGTTTGTGTGCGGGCGTGGCGCAGTCTAGGAATTTGTAAAGTTGACGGGCTCCGTTCAGGGATGCAAATATGTCCCACATGGAGGGCCGGACGCGGCAGTTGTCTATTTGGGCTTCTTCGCGGGCCCTTGATAACAAGGGGCAATCGAAAATGATGTCTGCGAGTGTGCACTCTTCGTAGCTGCACTCGCATATGTCGGACGTCAAGGGGCTCAAAGTCCTTCTCGAACCTTCTTGTGCATTCCGCCGTGAACGCGTGACCTACATCCGCGTAGATATATGCTGCAAGACAACGAAAGGAATGGTCGACCCAGAAGGAAGATGTGAAAGACAAGAATGAGCACGATAAACCTCGTGCAGAACTTATCGATCAACGCAGACAGCAGATAGACGCCGATTCCAATCAGTATTGGATACGAAAAGCGAGAAGCCGTGCAGCAAGTCAATTCTACGACACCAAACATCCAGCATTCAAGATACCAAAGGCTAGGATATTGCAGAATTTCACGAAAAAATGGGCTCAGCATCATAGGGGTTGATCTAAGGCAATGTGCTCGCCCACTGGCAACACGACATCCGGACGGCCACCGCGTCCTGTCACAGCCTCGATGTGTGTTCCCAAAAGAGGTACTGAGAAATATTGAGCAAGCGAGATGCCGCGCTATTCACACCGCAGCAGTACCTGACTTTCCCTCAGCGATTAGAGGAAAGTAGCGCCAACACACTAGTGTTGATGGAAATCGTCGTGTTCAACTCGCGCGTCACGCTCCGCCCCACCTTCAAGGAGGCCGTCGCCGCCGGACTGTGCCGGCCTCACTGTGCTAGAGAACATCAGTGTTTACATCATTTCTAGAACAGAGAGACTTCCTGAGACTTGGGAGCAAAGCCGGAATCAGTCAGGCCGGCATAGGGTTACATGTGCCACTGCTGCTGCCATTCTCATAATGACTCGTTATCTGATGAGGTAGGAATCCACCCACTGTCACAGGGGGATTGCGTTTGCGCGTACTAGGCGGTGTAGCTGGATGCGTAGTGAGTGAGTATCTCACTCACTCAGACGATGGCTAGAAGTTTCGGCCATAAAAAAACGGAGACGCGGCCCGGGTAATTCTTCACCCTCCTACTACCCTCCTCCTATCATCCCAATCGGGCGTCTTGGGCATATTACTGTAGTCGATCCCTTAGTTGTATTCACCTTTTGATGCGGTCCTGCGGCACGATCTTCACACGCAACGCTCCCTCCATCCTCTCCCGTCTTTCCCATCTCCCCACCGAGCTTCGCGCCTCCTCTTCATACTATTCACCAACGCCCCAACCGCCTCACTCTTCCCACTCGTTAGTGCGCTCTCCTCCCTCTCCTAGTCCAGCAGCGTCGGCTGCCTGTCCGTATCCGCGCACCCCGGCGTCCATCGCGTCTTAGTTGGCGTTGTTCCGGAAGGAGAAAGTGCGCTATTCTGGAGCGATATACCGGAGAGGCCGGAGACGTAGGTTGGGAGGTGGCATGCAATGAGGGATCGGGGTGGTGAAGAGAAGGATTTGCAGGGCGCACAGCTTGCGTTGGTGTTAGAGGAGGGCGTGGATTGGGAGAGTGTATGGAGTTATAGTTCTGCGGGCGACGCGTTGTCTGCGTCGCTGAGGGAACTCAGGTGCAAGTCTACGCCTCCAGCTCGCGTCATATGGGAATTTATTTTCTATTCGATTCAGATAGGCGGACGTGTACACGGTCATCACTCTGACGGACAACGCTCCTCAACGTCTCAATCATGCATCATCGCCGTCCTTCACACACGCGACCCAAGTCCGTCCCTCCTGCCTGCTCCGTTCTCTGCACTAATTCTTATATCCCAAAGCTAGGCCTTTTCGCGTCGTCTACTCCTTTCGTGACAGGTCGGCCATATACGCTCATCTTCAACTGCTCCGTGAAATCCTCCGGTGCTGTCAGCCTTGCGCTCTCCGCTTGTCCCAGCCCAGTCCCACAGACATGCTTCCCCCTCCTACGCGCGATAAGCGCGCCTCTCAAAAGTAACTCTGTACGTTCCCCCTCCATCATCGACCCCTCCCCCCCTTATAAACGACATATAAATCAGAGGGCAACCTGATCAGCAAGCTGGACAACGCAAACCCGACCGAGCCGCTTATATCCGCCATCGTGAAGAGCGCGGCCAAAGACGACGAGTTCTACCTGGGCGTGCTGCGTGATGGTGAGGTTTGGTAGGTACACCATATCGTGGCTGGCGGTCCGTCGCGCGATACGACGAGCTGAACGCGGACAGTACGCGGACACGGCTCCTGGGGAGGACACCTCTGTTCAGGTAAGTTATACTACGCCATTGTTAGGGGAACCCTCATTTCAATGCATATATTAGCTCTTCCACCGTCCAATGAGTAACAACACCTCGCCGGCCGCCGGAGTCCCGAATAAGAATACCCTCGCATATTTCGCCTCTTTCCAGGTCGGCAACGACATGGCGCCGTTTGCGAAGTGGGGCGATAACAAAGGTGTTGTCACCGTCGTGGCTACGACCTAAAACGAATTCATGGACTTACACTGCCAGGGTTCCAACTACTTCTTTGCTCTCCAAGTCGCTTTGGCGCCCCCCGTTCTGGCCAACGGGCTTCCGAAAGGACTCGCAGCATGCCCCTCGAACGACCTCCCGACTACATTCGCCTGAAGCACGTATGGCCTCCCGTCCCGGAGACGTGTGAGGTTCTTAGCTGCTCTCCGCTGACACTACGGTTGACCTGCACTTTCTACTCAACTCTCACCTCAAAAATGCGCTGATAGACGTGCTCAATGAAGTTTACCATGCCGGCGGTTAAAATACCTCCTCTCCACCACTTATCCGCGCACGCAGTTTGCCCATTTGATCATCTTTCCGGTCGCAAGTGACTTGCTCAGCGAGCGGACCGTGGGAAGACGTGAGGGAGTACGTCACTTTAATGCGTCACTTGCGCGCGTTGTGTCATCATTTTCCTCGGCTTTGTTACAGTATTGAACCTGGGGACTGACGGACTGTTTCAATGTCCAGTTCTCCGCATCCACTATGCTCGTCGTTTTTTTGTCTCCTTGCCTGTATGTATGTCCACTTACGGATTAGTCACATCATAGGCCAAGCTTTCGTGAGTCCCGCACTAACCTCGGTGGAACCTAGCGTGTACGCCGGATCATCCGCTGGTTGTAGTGACACCGCGGGTTACAGGTGCCTTCAACTTGAAGTTCATTCCCTTAAAGGAGAAGAGAAACCTTCGTCGGCGCCGCGTAGAGCGTTTTTGGAGGCCATGCTCATTCTGACAAAAAAAGAGCTAATCAGTCTCACACGAATTGGAACGCTGGGCAGGGCCGGATTGTGGAGGCTTTTGCACACTCCATCTGCCAGTGCCATATCACAATAAAGTTGATCAGACTCTGCTTCGATTACGATGACATCTTAAGGCCACGGATCACCACTGTTAAAACTTTGTAGCATTCGACCACGTCGCGCACAATAAAAGCTTTAATCCGACCCATGTTCTCAGCGTTCCAGCACACAGCGCTCACCATTGACCTAGTCTCGAAAACATCCCAGTAACTTTTTAACCATGCGCTGGCGGCGCCAGTTCTGTGTGCTCTCTTTCCTCGCAGCCACGCCACTCGCCAACTTCACAAGGACCCTCGTATCACCTTGGGATGACATACAAGTCAAACACACCTGGGAAGACATCCCACAGAACTGGGAGACCCTCGGTCTTCCTCCCTCCAACACCACTATCGATCTCCACATCGCCCTTGTCCCTCAACACGAGAACGCATTGGTCGACGCCCTGTATGAGGTCAGCACTCCCGGGCATCCAAAGCACGTTCATTCTTTCACTCCTCTACACGACATTGTACTTAATGTGCCGCCGCTTCATTGCAGATATGGCGCGCACTTGACGAAGCAGCGTGTCTCTCGGCTTGTCGCGCCGCATCCAGACACGCTTCAGCTCATTCATTCCTGGCTTGACCACCACCACATACCGCCCTCCGCGGTCTCAATGACACACGGCGGCGGATGGCTGACGGTCGCCAGTGTGCCTGTATCCAGAACCAATGAAATGCTTGGCGCCTCGTACCAGCTCTTCAGGCCCTCTGGGACGAATGGCACCACTATCCTCCGCACGATTGGATATGCACTTCCCGCGGTGCTGCATAAACACGTACGAACCGTCGTTCCGACGACGTGCTTTTCCTCCACTCTCCCTCTGTGGCAGACCTCGCAGGGTCTCTCCGTTGGCACAACTGCAGATATGGTGTCCAGAGAGCTCGGGACGGTACTGTCAAGTCGCGCCTTCAAAAATGAACCTGAAATCTGGCCGTCGGACCTGCGCTCACTGTACAAGACGGCCACCTATGTACCAGCCGCAACGGACAAGAACGAAATCGGGGTTGCAGGGTTTTCCAATAATTACCCAAGCCCGGCGGATTTAGAGGCATTCATGGTTATATGTCGCTCGGACGCAATAGACGCGTCCTTCGCCGTCGATCGGATCAACGGCGGCGGGATCGACCCAACCCAACCCTCCGATGAGGCGAACCAAAACATCCAGTACGCGCAGGCCATAGCATATCCCACCCCGCAGATCTTCTACAGTACTGGCGGCCTTATGGCGTCGAATCCACTGGATGAAAACAAACCAAACCCGGACGACTCATTCTTGACGTGGCTAAACCACCTGATCAACCAGGAGAACATCCCACAAACGATCAGCGCTTCATACGGTTATTATGAGAAGTTTTTTCCCATAGAGTATACAACGGCCTTGTGCGATCTGTTTGCTCAACTCGGTACGCGTGGCGTCAGCGTCCTCTTCCCAAGTGGCAACGAAGGCGTCGGTGGCCCGGAGAACTGCGAGGCTAGCGACGGCTACAGAGGACAGTTCGTCCCCGAGTTCCCTTCATCTTGTATGTGTGAAGCAGTACCCTGCCAGAGCCAGAGGCCCAGATGAACATTTTGCTCACTAGATTACCACGGTTTCGCAGGTCCTTGGGTCACTAGCGTGGGCGGAACGATATCTCAGAACCCCGAAGTCGCATGGATATCCTCTGGGGGCGGCTTTTCGAACCATTTTCCTCGCCCTATTTATCAGTACCCTTCTGTGCCCATCTTCCTGCAACAATTCGGCTACGAGTATAATGGTTTGTACAAGTGCGTTATCTCCGCATCTTGACCTGATCTATTCTAATTTTCACCGTTTTTCAAGTGAGTTCGGCCGTGGCATCCCCGACGTCTCTGCACAGGCGGTGAACTATTTTGTTGTCGACAAGAAAATGTACCTTCCGGTAAGTGGCACAAGCTGCGCGACACCAGTGAGTTTTCCCTCCGTCCGCTTTACCTCCAGCATCCAACCGATGACCAATTTACAGACCGTGGCGGGAATAATCTCACTGCTGAACGACTACTTGCTTTCAAAGGGAAAGCAACCGCTCGGGTTCCTCAATCCGTGGCTGTACAGCCTCGGCGTCGTGGGCATGAACGACATCAAATCTGGGTCTAACCCGGGCTGCGGCACCAAAGGATTTTCAGCCATCGCTGGGTGGGATCCGGTTCGTCTCGCGATATTTGTGTCTTTCATCTTCGCGTTAGCTGATCTTCGGCTCGATAGGTGACGGGACTCGGCACGCCGGACTTTTTGAACCTGAAGGCCATAATCGATTACATGAACCAGTTCTCATCACCAGGGCGTGATATAAGGGCGATCAATCAATCCCTCTCTGATTCTACAAACACCTCACTAACCGATTCGGTACGCCAGGATATAGAAAAGTTCTTATCGCGTCAGTCCCTCGACCTACGCAACTTGAGCATCCACTCATAAGTACAATAAATTCTTCATTTCAACCTCTTTAACTTATCAGGTTGAGACATGGGCTCTTTTTTATGATACGAAATGACACTTAGGAGATAAAGGTATAGCAGACTTCCCCTCCAAGTTGCAAAGAGCCTTGGTTCTCGTCTTCTGGCCGTTGAGGCGATCGATGACAGACGAGATTTGAGTGGACGTGTTGATCATTAAACAGAAGGCGAAAGGGAGGGTGGGGAAGTACCGTTCTAGTGGTTGTAATCACGTAGATGCAGCCGAGATAAACGAGAAAATGGATAAAAATAGAAAGGGTAAACGACAAGGACTCGTGTAGTAAGTTAGTGATGGAAAGGAAAGGTTCAATTCCGAACCTCGGTCCGAACCCGAACTGGACCGACTGTTCCGTTCACGGTCAGGCCATGTATTAGAACTACATGTAACTTACTGTAGTTCAGAGGGAAATCTTGTCAGCGAGCTGGACACCGACCGAGATGTTCACTTCAGCAATGGAGAAGGGCGCGGACAAAACGGGTCCTGCTTGGGCGTGCTGCGCGATGGCGAGCTTTGGCAGGTACACTATATCATGGCTGGCCGGCCGTCGCCTTGGCTCTCGCGCAAGTCGATGGCGCTGGTCACGAAGACGTCTACTGCGGCTACGTCTGTTCAGGTATGTCCCGCCATAGTTGAGGAGAACTAGCATACTCATTTCAACGCACTTATACCATTCCAACTTCCTTGCTTTTCAAGCCCTTTTTGGTGCTCTCCATTTTGCCAGTGGTGACCAGGCTTCCGGCTTAGTGTGGATTAACCGGATGATTACCACAGAGCTCCGTTAGATTGGGCAGCAGATTTTGGCCGCGAGGACATCGTTTGGCTGTTACTTGAGCACGATGCGGATATTCATTCCCAAGACCATAAAGGTAGGACTCCTGTGCACGACGCAATGAAGTGTTATGATTCAGAGTTGACCGTCCCCTGGTTGTGCTACCATTACTGGAGTGTAGTGCGAATAAGAACGCGAGATACTCAACATTGTACCCCATTACATATGTTGTTTGACGACGGGGTCAAACTTGAAGTGTTACGCATTATGTTGGACCATGACGCGGACGTAGATGTAGAGAACGAGAATGGTAGTACCCCATCCCAGACGTCTTTGAAGTGTGGACATAATGAAGTTACACAGTCAATTTTCAGTATTCAACGCGAGAGTAATGCCGCGGAAATTCACGAGTGTGCATGTTACGATGAGGTTCCAGAGACGCCCGAATTATCTTTGTCAGAAGTGTGTACTCGTCGGGGGTGCTCGGAATCGAGGTCGAGGTCGTCCTTATCGCCGTTGTCGTCTACTCCTGGTCGTGTTTCCCATTATTTCCCCTGGCTGACGAACGACCTATGTTTCCTTCGGCATCAGCACTTTGCACATGGTCGCGACCTGGGTGAATGAGAAAAGTGACGCAATGCGTTGAATGCACCACTGCCACCTGCGCAGCTTTTGGTAGCCGAGAAAGATAGAAGCCTTAAGTTAGGTTTTCAAAACAAGGGTGATGCCATATCAAATTGATAGCTCACTCATCGCGCTGCGTTTTTGAAAAATAGAAAACAGGGAAGACACCCGCATCTGCATCATGAGGCAATAAAATAGACGATCTGGCAAGCGTTACGGTCATAAGCACAGCTTTGAGTGACCGTCTTACGATCAAAATCAGCCGCACGTGCAGTCTGAGATGTTCCTTCCACTCTACAAGATCGCGCCTTCTTGTATCCTCGGACACGAGTGTCATGGAGATCGAAAGACGAGATTGACGTTGACTCAATCCAACCAATCAAGCTCGACAACATACAGTAGGCTTAAAAACTCCGCCAGACGCATCGAGACACTCGATATGGATCCATAGGATGCGGCTTCCGGATATCATCGACCTGCTTCTGTCTCGCATCGGACCGCTCGACGGAAAAGGATCAGAGTCGCCTGAGCGGCGCCCCATGGAATGGGGGCGATGTGCGTCTAAGATGCGCGTCAGACATATACAAAGGGCCACACATTCAGGACGAAATCCGTGCTAGTAATTGGTCAGGGCGATTCGGTAAGACCGTATTTGTGGATGTTGGGGACACGATTTTTCGAGATTGTGGTACCCAAGACAGATTGCTATCATTTCGGACATAGCATAGCTCAGGCTTTGCATTGCCATCCTAACGAAAGGCAGGAATCCTAAACACACAGTGATGGGTGCTTCTTGAGGGTCAAGATAGTCGAAATGAAGATGCGGGAACATATGGTAGCGACGGGTCACTCACAGTGCTGGCTGCCAGTGGAGGTGGTGGCGTCAATCAACGCCACTCAGCGATGGGCGCTACACGAGCCATGCTTACTCAAGCTACTCAAGCACGATCCTCACCCTCAACGCCTCCATCCTCTCCCATCTCTCCCATCTCCCCACTTCGCTCACCGTTCACCCACCCCTCTTCACACTACCCACCAACACCCCAACCGCCTCTCTCCTCCTACTCTTCTCCGCGCTCTCCCCCCTCTCCGCCGCCACACACACCCCGGTGGGCCCATCCCGTGTTCGTTGGCAGTCTTTTGTAGGGGGGAAAATTACTCCGTTCTGGAGCGATATACCGAGACGGCCGAAGACGCAGGTTGAGAGGTGGCATGTGATGAGGGATATAGGCGGTGAGGAGAGGGCTTTGCAAGTTTGCAGGGTGGTGAGCTTGCTTTGTTGGAAGAGGAGAACGTGGATTGGGAGAGGGCATGGAGTCGTAGCGTTTCAGGCGACGCATTTCAGGCGTCACTGAGGGAACTCAGGTGCGTGTCTACACCTCCAGCTCTCGTCATGGGCATTTACTTCTACTCGTTTCAAACAGGCGGACATACACACGGTCATCACTTTGACGGAAAACACTCCTCAAAGTCTCAATCAGGATTTATCGTCATCGTTTACCAATGCGACCCAGGTTTGTACCTGTCGCCAATTTTGGAGGAGACTAGCGCTATTGACCGAAACTAGGCCGCTTCGCGTCGTCTACTCCTTTTGTGACGAGGCGGCGATATACCTCATCTTCAACAGCTCCGTGACATCTTCCGGTGCTGTCGGCCTCGCGCTCTCCGTGTTCCCTACCCAGTCCCACATTGCCTGGTGCGCGCCATAACATCGCCTCTGAAAGTAACTCAGTACGTCTCGCATCCCATCATCAACCCGTCCTCATCCATATAAAAGACATGTTGATCAGAGGGCAATCTCGTCAGCTAGCTGGACAATGAATCCGACCGAGCTCCTCATTTCCACCATGAAGAATAGCGCGTCCAAAGACGACGAGTTTTACGTGGGCGCTGCGTGATGGCAAGCCCTAGAAAATATACCATATATTGACTGGTGGGCTTCGCGCGGAACGATGGCTCTTGATACGGAAACGTCTACGGGGAAAGGTACGTCCGTTTAGGCAAGTCATGTCACTCCATCGTTGAGGGCACACTCATTCCAACGCATATATGTAGCTTTCTCACGATAAAATGAGCAACAATGTCGCGCCAGCCGCGGGAGCCCTGCATAAGGACACCCTCGTGTTCGTCGCCTCTTTCCAGGTTGGCAATGATGCCGCGCTGTTGTTGATGTTGAGAGAGATGACAACACTGTTGTCACTGGTTTCGAGTACATCTTCGTAGCTGCGACCGACAATGAACGCATGCACTTACACCGTTCCAATTTCCTTACTCTCCGAGCCGCATTTCGGTGCCCGCTGTTCTGGTCAACGAGCTTCCGGGTGGATTTGAAGCCAACCCCTTGAGAATGACGATCCGATGGCATACAGCTAAAGCACACACGATTCGCCGACCCAGAGAGCTACCCTCCCCTGACCCGCACTTGACACTCAAGTCCCATGTCAAGAAAACGCTGATGGGCATTCTCTACGACGTCCACTATCCCCAGAGCTCAAAGTAGGTGCCATCCACCACTTATCTGCGCATTCAATTACCCATCAAACATCTTCTCGTCGCAAATAACTCGCTCAATGAGCGGACCGTAGGAATACACGAATGGAGTACGTTACTTTCATATCCGGCTTGCGCGCGTACGTTATCATCCTCTTTAACTTTTGTCATTGGCCCTGCGTACTGCAAGGACTTCTTCGATGTCCAGGAGCTGGAAAACAAGTATAACGGTTTCTACAAATGCGACTTCTCGCATTACCTGACGTGTCGGATTATTAACCTTGTAATTTGTAAATCTACGCTGGCCAGGAGATACCTGAGGGCTCTGCGCAGGAACCCATCACCGGTTTGGGGTTGTGCAGCGGTGGGATTTGGGCCAGCATGAGTTCGCTGACGCAGCATCTCATGACTTTACTGTAATCCCCTGCATGAATAGATCAATATCCCATTGGGTGACGTCTATGGCACGAGCTCATACACGGTGTTCCCTGCGGCGGTACATATGACAGTTTCGCAAGTTCTACCGTAGGCTGAACTGGCGTCTGTTTTTGTTGAAATGATGCCGACATGCGGGCCGCTCAAGCTGATGCGGGCGGGCAGTGCCTTGCGTCTCGTGTGGGTCGCTGGGACGAACCATTCTTCTTTCTGCTCTACATCTGAGTCGTTATATTTTCTCTCATCGCCGATCATTCCATCCCGATTTTACGATGTCTCAGCCAAGCTCCTCCGCATCCACTTCAAATTTCCAGTCCATCTTCAACGCTGCTGTCAAAGCGTACGAAAAAAAGACGAAAAATGACCTTCTCGCTCACCCACTTGCGGCACAATTTCAAGCATGCAACTCCCCCGGTGACATTCTTGCCGTCCTGCAGGACAAAGTCGAGGAGTTTAATCAGTCAAGGAGTGCCAATGAGAGGTTGTCACAATGGCTGAGGCCGACCATTAACGTCCTCCACTCATTCTCTGCAACGATTGGAGCAGGAGTTTCACATGTGAGAACCGTCAAGCCAATCTGTCTGACTCTAACGTCGTATCACTAACTTCTCAGGTATTCTCGCCCGCTTCAGTCATCTTCTCCGGAGTCGGAGTTCTCCTCCTGGTGAGCATCGTCTTCGATTTGTGCGTGCAGGCGACTCTTAGATTGAACTCTGTCGTAGGCGGCCAATGATGTGGAAGCCAGCCAAGACGCCCTCATCGATTTCTTCGAGCGTATCGAGAACTTCTTCAAGCGCCTCGAGTCTTATACCGCAGTACCTCCAACAGACGCAATGACCGACATAATCGTGAAGATCATGATCGAAGTGTTAAACATCCTTGCGATCGCAACGAAGGAAATGAAACAGGGTCGAGCGAGTGCGTTGCTCTCGATGATACTTGATCGTCGCTAATATATACTCAGGGGAATATCTCAAGAAGCTCATTGGAATAAAGGAGATGGAAGGCGCTCTGAAGCGGTTGGACAAATTGACGCAAGAGGAGGCTCGTATGGCAGCTGCGGTGATATTGAAGCTCACACACATCGTCATAAATGGTGCGTCCAGTTGTTTGCCATCGGGCCCCGATCCTGAACGTGCATACCTCAATCAGACAGAAAAGAGACTAAGCGCGTGGTACAAAAATTGGCAAACCGCATAGACGATGCGAAATGTTTGTTATCCACCAGTCGTTTCCGACCGCAGCATCCCTAACGCTCTTGTAGGGGACCAAGTGAGAGAGTGCCTTAAACAATGGGTTACTCCACCGGATCCGTCGACAAATCACAGCATCGCATGTGGCATCCAACATGAGGGAACAGCTCAATGGTTCTTTCAAAGCGGAGTGTTTTCGGAATGGAAGTCCACTAGCTATCTCTTGTGGATCCATGGAAAACGTAAATTCTCCTCAGCTCATCCCTGGTTACTGATGACGATCATTCGCTTTCCTAGCGGGCTCTGGGAAAAGCATCCTTTGGTCCGTCATCGCTCAGCACTGTCCTCTAAGACTGACTTAGTACGTTACTTGCAGCTCCGCAATTATTAAGGACATCCAAACATTAAGCAAAACAGGACTAGTGTCTATGGCCTACTTTTATTTCGACTTCAGGGACCTTGACAAACAAAATCGTCGAAACCTCCTCCCATCTCTTCTCGTCCAACTTTCCGCGCAGGCCAGTCCTCGTTGTGACATCCTTCATCGCCTTTATTTGGAGCATGACAAGGGTACTCACAAACCCACTGAAGCAGCGTTGACGCAATGTCTCAAGGATATGCTCACGGTTCCCAATCAACCCCCGATTTACATTATATTGGACGCCGTAGACGAGTGTCCCAACTCATATGGCATCCCATCGCCTCGCGAACAGGTTCTAACGCTTGTCAAGGAGCTCATAAACCTCCGACTGCCTCATCTTCATATCTGCGCCACCAGTCGCCCTGAGTTCGATATTCGGGCGACTCTGGCGCCTTTGGCGCTTCACAGCGTATCGTTTCATGACGAAACCGGACAAAAGCAAGATATCGTCAATTACGTCAATTACGTCCATGTACTCCGACTCAGAGACGATGATGAAGAGATGGCGAGAGGACGACAAGAAAATGGTTGTCGAGTCACTCTCAGAAAGGGCCGATGGAATGTACGGACGTCCATCTTTTCAACCTCGTGTCGAGAGCTCATGTCTTTTGACAGCTTTCGATGGGTGTTCTGTCAGCTCGAAATATTACGACAATGTCTTCCGCAAAGCGTATGGCGTACTCTGAATGAACTTCCAGAATCCCTGGACGACACATACGAGCGAGTTATGATGGAGATCAAGAGGTCCAATCAATCGCACGCGTATCGGATGCTTCAATACCTTACTGTGGCGATTAGACCTCTTTCCGTCGCCGAGCTTGCGGAACTACTTACATTCGACTTTGAAGTGGCGAAGGGCGGAATCCCGAAATTGAACGCGGACTGGCGGTGGGCAGATCATGAAAAAGCAGTACTTTCGACATGCTCAAGCATAGTCACCGTCGTCCCTGACTCCTACGGATCCCCCATTGTTCAATTTTCGCATTTTTCGGTAAAGGAGTTCATGATGTCGGATCAGCTAGCAACGTCGACGAGAGACATTTCGCATTACCACATTCCCCTCGAAGATGCACACACGTTGCTCGCCCAGTCCTGTCTCGCTGTTCTACTCCGGGATCCCGACGTCAATGACCACGCCGACAGCGGATCTCTCACTCGATATGCTGCAGAGCACTGGGTGACTCGTGCCCAATTCGAGAATGTTGCCGTACGGATCCACGATCTAATGGAATACCTCTTCGATCCCGACGCACCCCACTTTGAAGCATGGGTCCACTTGTATGATATCGATGTTGACCACTGCATCCATCTCGAAAACAAGCCAGATCCGGAACCTGGTGCAAGACCATTGTATTATGCCGCGTTGTGCGGCTTCCATAAACTCGTGGAATGTCTTATCCTTAAATATTCGCAATACGCAACAGCTCGAGGCGGCTATTTGGGAACCGCGTTACACTCTGCATCATCTGCGGGACATCTTCAGGTTGTGCGCTCACTTCTTCGTCACGGTGTGGGCGTTGATGTTCGGGATTACGAGAACCGCACACCATTAATATATTCATCAAAAGAGGGGCACCATGACGTTGTTCAATGTCTGCTCGAACATGGTGCATCTGTGGATTCGCCGGATGATTACCACGTAACTCCGCTACATTGGGCAGCAGGTAGTTGCAAGGCTGACGTCGTTCAGTTGCTCCTTGAGCACGGTGCGGATACTCATTCCCAGAACTGTAACGGCTGGACTCCTTTGCACCAAGCGATGTCGTTTTTTGGTTTCGGAGGTGACCTTTGCCGGGTTGTGCAATTATTACTGGAGCATGGCGCAAATCCGAACGCGCGAAATGCTAAACGCCAGACCCCGTTGCTTTCGTTGCTTAAGTCCTGGAACTCGGACAACCTTGACGTGTTACGCATTCCATTGGAGCATGGCGCGGACATAGATGCGGAGGACGAGGACGGAAGCACCCCATTACAGGTGTCGTTGGAGCGGGGAAGTGACGAGGTTACGCAGTTACTTTCACGATATTCAAGGCGAGAATAATGCCGCGGTAGTTTGCGAGTGTGTACGTTACGATGAGGGTTCGCGTCGTTTCTGTTTGTCCTAAGTTTCATTTTTCTTCCCAATCAATTTTCTGGCTTCGTCAACCTGTCAGTTCTTGGCCTAAATGGCTCCCCACTCCCTGCGAGTAATTTATCGATGTCTTCCGCTTGAAATGCCAAAAATACGACTTGGAGTCTCGTAGAACTTGCATCACGGCGTGTGCCTCGCACTTTCGGCATTAGTATGCGACCCTCAAAGTGTCCCAGCATCTTGCGTAACTGCGAACCCGATAGCCCACGCAAGCTACTGGTACATTCAAGCCCGTCACTTATTAGGGGTCAATTCACTTCAGTTCAGAGACTGGAAATAGCAAGTAGAGTGTAGCAAGAGTGTAAGAGGTCACCGTCCATGTCCAGAGAAGTCATAGCGTTGTCGGCATTGCGTATTCCTAGACGGGCTCGGAGTCAGGGTCGAGGTCTTCCTTATCGTCGTTGTAACCTAGTCCAGGCTGTGGTTGCAAGAGGAGCCGCTGGGCAACGAAAGTCCTATGTTTCCTTCGACATCATCGCTCTCTTCACAGTCACGACCGGGGTGAATGAGAACAGTGACGTTGTGCAAACCAGCGGAGCGTTGGGCAGGCGGGATAGATAAGTGGGGTTTTTAAAACGAGGATGATGCGATATCAACTCCGGCAGCTCCCTCGTCTCACTGCTTTTAAACAAACAGAACGGATGTAAAGACGGACGGACAAATTACCTACCCGTATGGTTCTAGCTGCGTGCAATGAGAGGACGACCCGACAAGTATTACAGTCATGAACGAGCGGATGACTATCTTAGTGTCAGCAGCACATGCAGTCCGATATATTCCTTCCAGCCTACAAGACAACAGTTTAGCATATGTCCTACCAGCTCGGCATCAAACTCGAGTCGGACGGGAGTGTCGCGGAGATAGAATGAGTTGACCTTTATTCAATCTAACCGAGCATGAACGTATCTTGCATGACATTCCATATTCACGCAAAGGATGCGGCCGAGCTTCCGGATATAAATGAGTCAGAAACAGCTATGAACTTCAGCAGGTAAAGCTTGAATCGACCCTGCACTGGCATCCACCGGGCGGGACGGAAGGCGAAGAGCGCTGGATGCGCTGACGCACCCTTGTTTTGCGTATGGAGGAATAACAGGAACGCCTGAGCAACTTGAGGAATGGAGCGGCGTGCGTCTTAGAGCCCATCGCATCTAGAATGACCGCCAGAGACATGGGAATAAAGTGCACACCAGTAAGTGGTCAGGGAAAATGAAGATACGGGAGACAATGGACGAGAGTGGGTGCCGACATCATCGAGACGCCACAGACACGGGCGTTACACGAGCCAAGCCGTACTCCAGCACGATCCTCGCACGCAACGCCTCCTCCATCCTCTCCCACCTCGCTCACCGCGCACCCTCTCCTCTTCACCCTCTCCAATAACGCCCCAACTACCTCTCTCTCCCCACTCGTCTCTACGTTCTCCTCCCTCTCTGCGTCCAGCTGCGTTCGGCTGTTTGTCTGCAGTCACACAACCCAGCGCGTCTATCGCGTGTTCGTTGGCATTATTTCGTATGGGGGGAGTTACGCCGTTTCGAGTGATATACCGGGACGGCCGGAGGCACAGATTGGGAGGCGGCATGCGATGAGAGAGAGAGGCGGTGAGGTTGCGTTGTTTAGAAGAAGAGAACGTGGATAATACGTGGATTGGGAGAGGGTAGGGAGCCGTAGCGTTACAGGCGACGGGTTGCCCGCGTCGCCGAGGGAACTCAGGCGCGTGTCTGCGGCCTTCGAACTCTTCTCTGACTCTGCCGCGTCACGCGGAAGTTCAGACAGGCGGACGTGCACACGGCCATCAGTCTGACGTATAACGCTCCTCAAGGTCTCGATCAGGCATTGTCGTCATAGTTCACCCACGCGACCTAAGTCCGTCCCTCTTGCCAACTCCGTTCTCTGCACTGATTCTTATATCCCAAAGCCAGGCATTTTCGCTCTTCTACCCCCTGCGTGACAGGCCGGCCATATACGCTCATCTTTAACGGCTTCCTAAAATCCTCCGGTGCTGGCGGTCTCGCGCTCTCCCCTGGTCCCCGCCCAGTCTCCCAAATGGCGATCCGAGGCCTGAGCGTCATAACAACGCCTCTCAAAGTAACTCAGTACGTCTCCCCTCCTTTGTTGACCCGCCCTTTAAAACCGCGTATAGATCAGAGTGTAACCTGATCAGCGAGCTGGACAACGCGAACCCGACCGAGCTACTCATTTCTGCCATGGTCCATGGAAAATATTGCAGTCAAAAATGACGAATTTTACATGGGCATGCTGCGCGATGGCGAGCTTTGGCAGTGGGCCTTTGCGCGGAACGTTGGCGCTTGATATGGAGACAGCTACGGAGGAGGGCATATCCGTTCAGGTAAGTCATGTCACTCCATTGTTGGGGGCACAGTTATTTCAACGCATATATGCAGCTCTTTCAACGTCCATTGCGCAACAATGTCGCGCCGCCCACGGGAGATCTGCTGAAGAACACCGTCGCGTTCGTAGCTTCGCCTCAGGTCGGCGATGATATAGTGGAGGAAGTGGAACAGGGAAGCGACGACGACGTCACGGTCCTGCAGGATACCTCCGTGACTGCGAGCGAGAATGGATTCATGCTGAGTCGCGGGAACGAGACGACGTGGACGTGGGTCACTCCTGGCGCCCAGGCGCGTTTGACTTGGTAAGCTTTCTTGGCAGCTGTCGTTTTGCCGGTAGCCCGGTGTCCCTGCGGAGATTCCTGCACAATTAAAACTGGCATGCCCGTAGTAAACGATAAAAGGCAGGGCAACGGTAGCTGGAAACGCTGGGTAGCGCCTGCTACTAGGGCAGCGTGGCCAGCAGAGGAGGATTTACTGAATGTAGAGTACGGCTTTCTTAGTAAGTGAGGACCACAACCAATTTCGGATCGAAGTTGGGGAGCAGATCAGGGTCCACCACATTTGGAAGTTCGGTTACCTCAAATAGTTGCCACGATCAATCAAAATGGCACATGACGTCATGAACGGTCGTTGTTAGTACTGCAGGCCGAACCGAAGCCGAAGTCCTCAGGCTCCTCGCATCGCGAAGTTCAATGCGTTCCCTTGTATGGATCGCACGATGTATCATGTCAGCGATTGCGGACTGGGACCTCGAGGGGATCCAGAACTGACAAGCTTCCCCGCCCACCGGTATGAGAAGATGGCCTTGATTGATTCAGACACGCTGACCCCGAGCGCGTCGACATCCTATTGCCTCACTCCCTCTCCCGGCTCGAAGGCTTTGTCGTGTTCCTGTGGGACGCGCTGGAGTAGGGCATCACTGCCCTCGCTACAGCGTCTATCTTGCCATGGAGTCTGCCCATGTTGGTGGCCACTCCGACATGTCAATGAGGGCGATTGATGGATCGCTCTCTTCTGTCATCATTCGGATGACCGCACGGCGACCTTCGTGGGCGGTGCCTCCGGACTTGGGGTTGAATCTAGTTTCGAGCCTTGCAAGGACATGGCCCTTTCAATCCACTGCATAAATATCAATATCTCGGTGATTTCTATGGCACGAGCTCATAGCCAGTATCTCCCTGCGGAAGTACAAACACAGTTTTGCAAGTTCTGCTGTAGGCTGGCCTGAACAAGGTTCGGCGTCTGTTTGTGCTGTATGCGTTGATATGCGGGACACGTGAGGCGCGTGAGGCAGTGCCTTTCCCCACAGTCCTGGAGTGCCTTTACCTGGGACGCTGAGACGAATCATAGTTCTTTCTACTCTACATCTTTCTCTTTTCTCTCATCACGGCCGATCATTCCTTTCCAATTTTACGATGTCTCAGCCATCCTCATCCGCATCCATCTCAAATTTCCAGGCTATCTTCAACGCTGCTCTCAAAGCGTACGAAAAAAAGACAAAAAAGGACCTTCTCGCCCATCCGCTTGCGGCACAACTTCAAGCATGTTACTCCCCCAGTGACATCCTTGCCGTCCTTCAGGACAAAGTCAAGGAGTTTGATGAGTCAAGGAGTGCCGATGAGAGATTGTCACAATGGCTGAATCCGACTATCAACGTTCTCTACTCTTTCTCTGCTACGATCGGGGCAGGTGTTGCACTCGTGAGTACCGTCAACTCAACTTGTTGTTTTCCCTCCTTATCACCAATTGCGCAGGTATTCTCGCCCGCATCAGTCATCTTCTCTGGAATCGGAGTTCTTCTCTTGGTGAGCATCGTCTTTGATCTCTTCGTGGAGGCGACTCTTACAATGAACTATTCCATAGGTGGCCAAAGATGTGGAAGCCAGCCGAGATACTCTCATCGATCTCTTTGAGCGTATCGAGAACTTCTTCAAGCGCCTCGAGTCATATACCTCAATACCGCCAACAACCGCGATGACCGACATTATCGTCAAGATCATGATCGAAGTGCTGAATATCTTCGCGATCGCAACGAAGGAAATGAGACAGGGTCGAGCGAGTACGTTGCTGTCAGCGATACCTAATCGTCGCTAATCTATGCACAGGAAAATATCTCAAGAAGCTCATTGGAAAGAAAGAGATGGAAGACGCTCTGAAGCGGTTGGACAAATTGACACAAGAAGAGGCTCGTATGGCAGCTGCGGAGACATTGAAGCTCACACATATTGTCATGAATGGTACGTCCAGTGTTTTAGCTATTGGGCCCCGATCCTGAACGCGCGCACCTCACTAAGACGGAAATGAAACAAAGCAAGTGGTCCAACAAATAGCAAATAGCATAGACGATGTGAAATGTTCGTGATCCACCCAGTCGTTTCTGACTGAGGTATCCCTACGTTCCTAACGTTCTTGTAGGGAACCAAGTTCGAGAGTGCCTTAAACAATGGGTTACTCCACCGGATCCGTCGACGAATCACAGCATCGCATGTGGCATCCAACATGGGGGAACAGCTCAATGGTTCTTCCACGGCGGAATGTTTTCGGAATGGAAGTCCACTAGCTCTCTCTTGTGGATCTACGGCAAACGTACATCTTCCGGTGCATCCCAGATTCAGTGCTAATGATCATTCGATTTCTTAGCAGGCTCTGGGAAAAGCATCCTTTGGTCAGTCATCGCTCAGAACCCCACCCTAAGTTTAACTCACGTCGTCTCACAGCTCCGCAATTATAAAAGACATCCAAACATTAAGCAAGAACGGACTGGCGTCTATGGCCTACTTTTATTTCGACTTCAGGGACCTCGATAAGCAAAATCGCCGAAACCTCCTCCCATCTCTACTCGTCCAACTTTCTGCGCAGTCGAGTCCTCGTTGTGACATCCTTCATCGCCTTTATTTAGAGCACGACAAGGGTACTCACAAGCCCACGGAAGCTGTCTTGATGCAATGTCTCAAGGATATGCTCACGGTTCCTAACCAACCCCCAGTTTACATTGTCTTGGACGCCGTAGACGAGTGTCCGAACTCATACGGCATCCCATCTCCCCGTGAACAAGTTCTTACTCTCGTAAAGGAGCTCATGAACCTTCACCTTTCTCACCTTCATATTTGCGCGACCAGCCGCCCTGAGTTCGATATTCGAGCGACTCTTGGACCTTTGGCGCTTCACAGTGTTTCGCTTCATGACGAAAGCGGACAAAAGCAAGATATCATCGATTATGTCAATTCCGTCGTGTACTCCGACTCCGAGACGATGATGAAGAGATGGCGAGAGGATGACAAGAAAATGGTTGTCGAGTCACTCTCAGAAAGGGCCGATGGGATGTATGGGGGTTCATCTTTTCCAAACTCGTGAGGGCTCATTTCTTTGGACAGGTTTCGATGGGTGTTCTGTCAGCTCGAAACGTTGCGACAATGCCTTCCGCAAAGCGTCCGACGTACTCTGAATGAACTTCCGGAATCCCTGGATGATACATACGAGCGGGTTATGATGGGCATCAAGAGATCCAACCAATCGCACGCGTATCGAATGCTCCAATGCCTCACTGTAGCGATTCGACCCCTTACTGTCGCCGAGCTTGCGGAACTACTCGCATTCGACTTCGATGTTGCGAAGGGTGGGATCCCGAAGTTGAACGCGGACTGGCGGTGGGCAGATCATGAACAAGCAGTACTTTCGACATGCTCAAGCTTAGTCGCCGTCGTCCCTGACTCCAACGGATCCCCCATTGTTCAATTTTCGCAATTTTCGGTTAAGGAGTTTTTGATGTCGGATCGGCTAGCGGCGTCGGGGACAGATATTTCGCAGTACCACATTTCTCTCGAAGACGCCCACACATTGCTCGCTCAGGCCTCTCTCGCCGTGTTACTCCGGGATCCCGACGTCACAAACAGTGCCGATAGCGGACCTCTGGCCGGATATGCTGCGGGGTACTGGGTGACACATGCGCAGGTCGAGAATGTTGCGTCACGGGTTCACGATGGGATGGGGTATCTCTTCGACCCCGACAAACCCTACTTTGAAGCGTGGGTCGGGTTACACAATATCGATAGCCATCGCATCCTGCATATCGATAACGCGCCATATTCGGAACCTGGAGCAAGACCGTTGTATTATGCCGCGTTGTGCGGGTTCCATGAGCTCCTGGAATACCTCATCCTCAAATTTCCGCAATACACAACAACTAGAGGCGGCTATTACGGGTCTGCGCTACACTCGGCTTCGTCTGTAGGACAACTCTTTGTTGTGCGGTCACTTCTTCGTCATGGTGTGGGCGTCGACATTGGTGATTACCAGAACCGCACGCCATTAATATATGCATCAATCGCGGGATACCGTGACACGGTTCAATGTCTACTTGAACATGGTGCATATGTGGATTTATCAGATGATTACCGCAGAACTCCGTTAAATTGGGCAGCAACTATGGGCCGCGTCGACATCATTCGGCTGTTACATGAGCACAGTGCGGATATTCATTCCCAAGACCATGAGGGCCGGACTCCCTTGCACGACGCAATGAACCAGTATGATTTCGGAGGTGACTATCCCCGGGTTGTGCGATTATTACTGGAGCATGGTGCAAATCCGAACGCCCAAGATACTAAACGCCGGACCCCCTTGCATAAATTGCCGGACAATCTTGACATCTTACGCACTCTGCTAGAGCATGGCGCGGACGTGGATGTGGAGGACGTGGACGGAAAGACCCCATTGCAGATGTCGTTGAAACGGGGAAATGACGAGGTTACGCAGTTACTTTCACGATATTCGAGGCGTGAATAATGCCGCGGTAGTTTGCGAATGCGTACGTTAGGATGAGGTTTCGCGTCGTTTCTGTTGTCCTAAGTTTCATTTTCTGGCTCCATCAACCTGTCAACTATTGGCATAAATGGCTTCCCACGCCCCACGAGTATTTTATTGATGTGTTCCTCTTGATATGCCATAAATATCACTCGAAGTGTCATGGAACCTATATGATTGCGTATGCCTCGCACTTTCTGCATCGTGCGCCCCTCAAAGCGTGCCAGTGTCTTACGCAACTGCGTACCCGATAGCCATCTATTTCAGTTCAGAGAATGAGGATAGTAAGTAGAACGTAGCGAGAGTGTAAGAGGTCACCGGTTACCGTTCATGTCCAGAGAAGTCAGAATTGGGGTCGTGAGCATCGCGTATTCCTCGGCAGGCTCGAGATCAGGCTCGAGGTCTTCCTTATCGTCGTTGTTACCTGCTCCAGGCCGTTGTTGCAAGGCGAGCCGTTGGCTAACGAACGTCCTATGTTTCCTTCGAAATCAGCACTCTCCACACAGTCACGACCCAGGTGAGTGAGAAGAGTGACGTTTTGCATCACCAGGGAAACGTTGGGAAGGCAGGAAAGATAAACGCCTTAAATAGGGTTTTCAAAATAAGGATGATACGATACCAACTACGGTAGCTCACTCGTCTCACTGCATTTAACGGATATGAAAACGGACCAGCAAATTACTTACCTGTATGATTCTAAGTATGGCAATAAGATGGACGACCCGGCAAGTATTGCAGTCATGAGCGAGCGGATGACCATCCTAACGTCAGCAGCACTTGTAGTCTGAGACGTTCCTTCTCAGGGCCTCTGTCTTCCCTGTGTGACTATATTCGCAAGAGTTGATGATGTGGTTTTACCAACGCGCAGGACCCAAAACACTGAAGCGTCATTTGTGATACAGCATGGCTTTGTATTGCCACTCTAACGAGAGAGGCAAGAATATTAAACATGGAAGTAGATGCTTCGTGAGGTTTAGTTAGTACAGTGAAAAAGAAGATATGGAAACATGTGGTAGTGACTCATAGTGCTGGCCCGGGCTGAAGGAGTACACGATGTACTCAGCTAGACACCAGCACAGTTAAAAGACATGTGCAAGCCACACATTCTGGGAGCAGACCATAGTGCCGCCGACTACTGACATGAGCCTGGGATGGCGACACGACAAAGGACAAGAATGAGCGTCGACATCATCGAGACGTCACAGCAACGGGCACTCCATGAGCCACGCTTCCTATGCCGTAACTCGAGCATGATCCGAGCACGCAACGCCTCCATCCTCTCCCATCTCTCCCATCTCGCTCACCGCCCACCCACTCCTCTTCACCCTCTCCACCAACACCCCAGCCGCCTCTCTCTCCCCACTCGTCTCCGCTCTCTCCTCCCTCTCCGCATCCAGCAGCGTCGGCTGTTTGACTGCAGCAACGTACCCCGGCGCGTCTATCGCGTGTTCGTTGGCGTTCTTTCGTAGGGGGAAGTTATGCCGTTTTGGAGCGAGATACTGGGACCGCCAGAGACGTAGTCGGGAGGTGGCATGCGATGAGGGAGAGACGCTGTGAGGAGAGGACTTTGCAGGGTGGTGAGCTTGTGTGCTTAGGAGAGGAGAACGTAGATTGAGAGAACGTATGGAACCGTAGCGTGGCAGGCGACGCTTTGCCCGCGTGGCTGAGAAAACTCAGGTGCGTGTCTACGACTCCTGCTCGCGTCATATGGGAATTTATTTTCGATCTATCTTAGAAAGGTAGATGTGCACACGGTCATCACTCTGACGGACAACGCTCCTCAAGGTCTCAATCGGGCATTATTGTCGCCGTTTTACCCACGCGACCCAAGTCTGTCTCTCTGGCCAACTCGGGTCTCTGCACTAATTCTTATGTCCCAAAGCTAGGCCTCTTCGCATCGTCTACTCCCTTCGTGACAGGCCGGCTATACACGCACATCTTCAACGGCTCCGTAAAATCATCCGGCGCTATCGGCCTCACGCTCTCCGCTGGGAGCTGCCCAGTTCCACGTACGGCGTTCCCAGGCCTACGCACAATAACAGCGCCTCTCAAAGTAACGCAGTACGTCCCCCCTCCCATCATCAAACCCTCCTCTTCCCTATAAAACGACACGTAGATCAGAAAGTAATAACGTTAGCGAGCTGAACAAGGCAAACCCGACCGAGCTACTCATTTCCGCCATGGAAAATAGCGCTGCCAAAAACGACGAGTTCTATATTGGCGTGCCGCGCGATAGCGAGCTTTGGCAGTTCCACCATATGTTGACTGGTGGGCCTTCGCGAGGTACGATGGCGCTTGATACGGAGAAGGATCCTGGGAAGGGCTCGTCCGTTCAGGTAAGTCGCTCCCATTGTCGAGGGACCACTCATTTCAACGCATATATGTAGCTCTTTCACCGATGAGTAACGATATCGCACCACCTACGGGAGTCCTACCGAGAACACCTTGACGTTCGTAGCTTCGCCACCGGTCGGCGATGATATGGCGTCGGAAGTGGGTACTAGGAAGTGACGACGACGTCACGGTCCTGCAGGATACTTTCGTGGCTGGGAGCGAGAATGGGTTCGTGCTGAGTCGCGGAAGCGAGCCGACGCGCCTGACTTGGTGATCTTGGCAGCTGTCAATCGCATCGTCGCTGCGGGGTATGAGACTCCCGGCATCCCTGCATGGTTAAAACTGTCATCCGTCAACAACAAAAGGCAAAAGGCAGGGCCTGTGGTTTGGAAACGCTCGTAGCGCGCGCAACCAGGGCGGCGTGGCGTTATACAGTAGCAGAGGAGGGTGTACTAAACGTGGAGTACGGCTTTCTTAGAAATAAAGACCACAACCGATTTCGGATCGAAGTTGGGGGGGGGCAGATCAGGGTCCACCACATTTGGGCGTTCAGCTACCTAGATTAGTTGCCAGGTTCATTCGAAATGGCACATGACATCAGGAAAGGTCGTTGTTAGTACTGCAGGCCTAAGCCAAACCGAAGTTCTCAGGCTCTAAGTTCCCATCGCGAAGTTGAGTGCGTTATTTTGTTTGGAGCGCATGATATATGATGCCAGTGATTGTGGACTGGGACCTTGAGAGGATCCCGCCTCGAGTTTGTTGCGAGGCTGACCCCGAACGCGTCGACATCGTATAGGAACTCCCTCTCCCAGCTCGAAGGCTTGGTTGTGTTCCTTTGGGCTGTGCTATACGCAGGGCATCACTGCCCCCGCAGCACCGTTATCTTGCCATTCCGTCTGCCCATGTTGGTGACCACTCCGACAACGTGGATGAGGGCGATTGATGGGTCGCCCTCTTCTGTGATCGTTCGGATGACGCCCTCGGGAGAGGTGCCTCTGGACTTGGGGGTGAATTGTATTCTATAACGTACTTTCGAAGTTTCGAGCCTTGCAAGGACATAGCTTGTACAGTAGCTCATAGCCAGTATCCCCCTGCGGAAGTACGTATCACAGTTTCGCAAGTTCTACTGTAGGCTGGGCTGAACAAGGTTCGGCGTCTGTTTGTGTTGATATGAGTTTGATACAGCAAAGTCCTTATTTATTGGCGGTTTCAACAATTTACGTTCGTTGCGATGTTCGAATTGGCATTTCGGCCACGCATGCCGGGTTTTTTCCCACAGAAAATAATTGTGAAAGAATTAAAATAGCTCAGGACATGGCAGGTTACGTAGGGATAACCAATTTATAACGTATATTTGGTGATATAACTCTCAACGTGAGAAATTCTATTTGTACCTCACTACGAACTCAGCCCTTAGTCCGCTAGATAAACAGATGTAAACACCTGCCAATAATAGTGGACTTTGCTGTATGCTGCGGACACGTGAGGCAGTGCCCTTGCGCCTCCCAAGTTCCAACAGTGCTTTAGTGCCTTTGCCTTTGCCTTTGCCTGGGACGAACAATTCTTCTTTCTACTCTACATCTTTATCTTTTCGCTCATCGCGGCCAATCATTCCATCCCATATGGAAAGCAAGAGTGAGCAGCTTCATTTTTCATATTTGAGATTTCGGCTAAGCTAAGCGATATTTCGGCTAAGCTAAGCGAGATCCGGCGCCGGATATCCGGTATCCCAAATCCGACTCTGATTTCAAATTATGTAATTCAACCCTGGGACCATCGTCCCGGGACCTTCGACATACAGACACATTCAAGTTGTGCTCGTCATTGTCAACAGCGAGCACGCTGCCAAAATTTCCAATATATTTCAAATAAATTAGCACAAACGAAAAGTCTTTACAATTTATTTCTTAATAATATTAAATTATAATAATAAGTACTACAAATCCAAGCCGGGAGACCGACGGCGTGATGCCGAATGTGAGGGGGGGGGGAAGGGAGAAGGCGAGTGAGAAGGTGAGCGAGAGGCAAGGGCGGGAGAGGGGGAGAGGTGGTGGGGGCGAGAGGGCGATAGAGCGAGAGGGCAGGAGAGCGGGAGAGCAAGAGGCGGGAGAGAGGGTGAGAGCGAGAGAGGTCGAGGTCGATTCAGAGAGAGGGTGGGAAAGGGAGGGTGGGAGAGGGACAGGCAGGAAGGAGGGCGGGAGGCGGAAGGGAGGGAGAGAGAGGGATAGGCAGGAGGGAGGGCGGGAGGAGGGATAGGGACAGGCGGCGGGAGGGAGAGCCAGAGAGGGGAGGAGAGAGAGGAGAGAGAGGGAGGGAGAGGTGGGAGAGAGCGAGTGGGCGAGAGAGCGAGTGGCGAGAGGCGGGAGAGCGAGAGGCAGGAAGGAGGGAGAGGGCGGGAGAGGCGGGAGAGAGGGAGAGAGAGGGACGGAGAGAGAGGGAGAGGGAGGCGGGAGGGAAGGAGGGAGAGGTAGAGGCAGGAGGGAGGGAGAGAGAGGTAGAGGCGGGAGGGAAGGTGAGAGAGGGCGAGGGTGAGAGGGTGAGAGAGGGGGGGCGGGAGAGAGCCAGAGGAGGGGGCGGGAGAGACGGTGAGGGCAGGAGATGGCGAGACGGTGAGAGAGGGAGGGAGAGGGAGGGAGAGAGAGAGCCACAGGAGAGGGCGGGAGAGACGGCAAGGGAGACAGAGAGGGTGGGAGATGGAGGGACGGAGGGAGAGGGAGAGGGAGGGAGAGGCAGGAGGGAGAGAGAGAGAGGTAGAGGCGGTGTAGCGTTATCACCTAACGCTGGTTCGACTTGAACCTTTCTGTGACGTGATGTTCTAGCGTATGGATGAATCTTGGCAAACACGGGCAACTTAGCTAAGTTGCACAGCCACTAGGTCACTTGGTTGACACTAGGGTATCCCAAAGGACAAGCTTCAATCGAAAGATTGGAAGAGTGTTACGTCCCGGGTCATATGTTACGTGCGAGCAGCACGTGAGCCTGACTTAGGCAACGTAATATGAACGCGGTGACTTAGCAACAATCCTACTCAAGCACAAAGGCTGAGTAACGTCTCAACGCGCGTAGGCGGAGTTTGATACTTGTTGACTTGCTCTTTGATACGTGGCCCCAAAGGACGAGGGATAGAGAGTGGAAACCGGCTTTGGATAACAAGTTGAGAAGTGTACAAGAAATCCAAGCTATCGACTACAACAGTCGATAGCTTCCTTATAAACTACTCGCGCGATCCGCCTTCGTCAGCGAGACCGCCACTACTACTAATCTGCTGGTAATCGTCCACGGTTATACAGTCATCACACTACGAGTCATCAGTCATCGTATCGTAATCCGTCAGTCAGCTGTCAGTCAGCTGTCAGTCATCGTATCGTACAGTAAGCGAGCGATCATCCGTCAGCGAACCATCAGTCATCAGATAAGAGCCCCCTAGTATCACGTCCCATCGCTTATGGGTTAGGTCAGATACCTACTATGACCCGGGACGTGACATCACCCCCTTCACAAGGGTGAGCGCCCTCGCTCCACTACCCAATTCGGTACCGTAGTTAGTCCGACGTCGGTCTCGTGTTCATCTCGCACCCTGAGAATGGCGTGGGCTCTTCCCAGCCGCTTGGCCGAGTGGCGCGCACGGTCGACATGGACGAAAATATCGTCCTCGAGCCGCTTGATCGCTGCCTCGAGCTCCTTGATGACTTCCTGGGACGCGCGGTAACGCCTTACCTCGGCTGCCAGGGAAATATCCCTAGCCAGCGAGGGCTTCGTCAACCTGGCGCCGTCCCCGAAAGTCAGCTCCTAAGTACTGCAGATCCTCGCGAGAGTACTCAGCGGCGGGCCCCATATCACGACATGGCTCTGCGTGGATCTCCCCTCGGTAGGTGGGCGAATGGCGTCCCATGGTGCCAAAGACCTCGGGTTGTCGCACATCCGTACTCGTACGTACCGAGCGGGGATGCGACGTCCCTCGTGCTCGATCACCATCGGCACCCAATTCATCCCATTGTTGAGGACGAATCCGCCGGGAGTAGGCGATAGGGTACGGTGAGAGCGCCTCGGCGCATTCGCTCGGCGCGTATTGATGGGTGAGGCGTCGCGTGCCTCGGCATAGGTTGGGAGTCCTCGCATGGTGTATCCCTCCGCCGCAGTCGGGCCGTAGATGATAGCAACCGGAGGTGCTCCTCCTTCGTCATCCACGGTTTCGTTGGTAACGTCAGTGATGTCGACGTCTTCTTCTTCTTCGTGTTGGTGACTCGAGGGGGATGCGCATGGGTGCGCAATGGCAATAGTCTTGGGGGTTATCGCACCTGGTGCAGATAACGTTTGCGTCGTGGTATGATCCGTCGGAGGAGTCGTCGCTGTATTGATCGACGGCGGTAGTGGAGGTGAAGGCGGTGGAGGGCTGAACGATACTTGCCGCGTCAACCTCTGTATCCTCGTCCGTCTCTCCTGTGGCGTCATCCTCGTTACTTGGTCCAGCCGCCAAGAGGTCATGACCTCCTTCAGCAGGCCGTAGTCCCTCCTCATCTTCCTCCACTCTTCCGCTTGCGGGTGTGGGAAATCGCCTGCGAGCCTCGGCCAGGTCTCGCTCGTCTTGTTCTCGTTCTGCTGCTGCCCTGACGTGCTCGACTGCTGAGCAGAGGGGGTCGTCCACATTATTGTTGTCGTCGTAGGTGGTGAGGGTGTTGATGTAGGGGATCTCGTCAATGGTGACAATGGTGAGTGGGACATAGGACATGTTATGAGAGGTGTTGGAAGGTTCGTCCTTTGTCGAGACTGCTTTTATGTGAGTCTCGGCGGTTGGATTGGCTTGTTTGTACTTCCTTATCTCCTCGTCCGCATGTACATCGTCCCATGGGACCCATTGATTATCGGAGTCGGCGTACCCTTTCCACTTGATTAGGTATTGCAGCTTGCGCCCTCGCCCCCTTCTCCTGGAGTCTAGTACTCTTTCGACCTCGTATTCTTCCACGTTATCGATCAATTCTGGTGGTGGTCTTTGGTAATTGATGCCATGAGTCACCGTCTCTTTGTAAGGTGTGAGAAGATCTGTGTGAAACACATTGTGGATGCTCCACTGCGTGGGAAGTTCTATCCGATAATTGACAGGCGACATCACCTGAGTGATGGCGAACGGGCCATGTCGTCTGGGCGCAAGCTTCGTGGTTGGCTGGTTGGTGCGTAGATGACGTCCCTCGAGCCAGACCTTATCTCCTACCTGGTACCTTGGTGTGTCACGATTTTTGATCCATGACTGTTGCGCCCTCTTCATTTGTCCCTGCGCTTGTTGTCTTATCTCTTTCAATTGTTTCAGCCTTGTCTCGACTCGTGGTATTGGTGATAGCTGATCTGTCCAGTCAGCGCGCGGGTGATATCCCATTAGTAATTTGAATGGTGATTCGCGTGTGGACTCGTTGGTCCAGTTGTTGTGCGCGAATTCTGCCAGCGCTAGGTACTCTGCCCAATTGTCCTGCCTCTCGTTGACCCAGAATCGGAGGTATTGTTCCAGCCACTGGTTGTTCCGTTCTGATTGTCCGTCGGTGCGGGGATGGTAGGCCGTCGATATGTTCTGTTGAATCCCCAGGATTCGGCACAGTTCTCTCGTGAACTTGGATGCGAACCGGGGATTGCGGTCGCTGATGATTTTTGATGGTAGTCCGAATCGCGCCACCACATATTTGGCGTATAGGACTGCTGTCTCTTCTCCTGATATTTCCTCCACACATGGTATGAATATGGACGCCTTGGAACAATCATGATCAGTGATGGTTAGGATAGAGTCGTATCCCCTCGACTTGGGGAGCTTCGTGATGAAGTCTAGTGCCACGACTTCGAACGGCATCGCCTCTGGTTTTGGGAACAGTGGTTGTAACGGTGCTTTCGTTTTTTGCGTATTAATTTTGCATCGTTGACAATCGGCGCACCCTTTCACATAGTCCGCGATGTCGTTTTTCATTGTCGGCCACCAGTATTGTCGCTCTACCAGCTGCGTCGTTCGATTTATTCCTGGGTGTCCGTAAATTGGGGGATCGTGATGGGTGCGAATTACTTCTCTGATTTCGTCTGGTCCCCCCATGACGACCAATCTCTGTCCCTGATACCACCACAATCCATCGGCTTTGATTAGTTTGTGTGGGTCCACCCATTTGCGTATCCTTTGCTCGTCCTGTGGTCTTGTGGTTTTGATGGTTCGTACGAATAGTTCGCTTGGTAATACCGTGATGTCTTCGTTGTCTTTTTCCCCTTGGTCATAGTCGGGGCGTCTTGACAGGGCATCCGCTCTTCCATTGGCGGTTCCCTTGACGTGGTGTATTTCGAAGTTGTACTCGGCCAGTTCCAAGACTTCCCTTGCTATTCTCCGACTGATTTTCTGGGGATCTCGCCAGTATCGGAGGTTTAGATGGTCCGAAAATATACGTACTTTATGTGGCGATCCTGCGAGTAGGTGCCTCCAGTTTCGCAGCGCCTTTACTATGGCTAGTAGTTCGAGGTTATAGATGTCGTAGTTGCGCTCTGCTGCGTTGAGCGTTGCTGAGTAGTATCCCACTGGGTGTCGTTTTCCATCTTGTTTCTTCTGTAGTAATACTGCTCCTACTGCGAATCCAGATGCATCGACTTCTAGGTCGAATTGTTGGTTTTGGTCCGCGTGTGCGAGGATAGGTTCTTCAGTGACTCTTCGTTTAAGCGTGTCAAACGCTATTTGTTGTCGTTCTTCCCATTCCCATGGTTCGTCTTTGCGTGTTAGCTCGTTCAACGGTTTGGCAATGGCAGCGAACCCTTTGATAAATTGCCGGTAGAAATTGCAGAAACCAAGGAAAGATCGTACGTCCTTTACTGATGATGGGGATTGCCAGTCGCGAACGCCCGAAATTTTGACGGGGTCCATACGTGTTACCCCCTCTTCAAGGATTACCCCCAGGTAATCAATGCTGGACGCGCTGAAAGTACACTTTTCTGGTTTAAAGAAGAGGTCGTGCTTTTGAGCGACGGCAAGAACGTCGCAGACTGCTTCTTGGTGTCTTGTTGGAGCGTGTGGCTGTCGTTTTGTAGTGACGGCGATATCGTCCATGTAGACTCGTATTGTTGTTCCTAATGCTTCGTGTTTTGCTATGATGGGGCGGTAGATCTCGTTCATGAAACTCTGGAATGTAGCGGGTGAGTTACACAGTCCAAAGTACATAACGGTTGGTTCAAAAAGTCCGCGGCGTGTTTTGAACGCTGCTTTGTGTTCGTCGCCTTCTTTGATTCGTATGTTATTGTAGCCTTGTCGAACGTCTAATTTGCTGAAGATTTGCGCCCCACCGAGATCTTTGATTAGATCATTGATGAGGGGTAACGGATATTGATTCCGTATTGTCCAGTCGTTGATTTTTCGGTAGTCCTGTACTGGTCGTAGCTTTCCGTCCTTCTTTTTGATAAAAAAGAATGACGATGCGTACGGGGATTTTGAGGGACGAATGTATCCCTTCTCCACCTGTTCGTCTATGAACTCGTCTAGTGCCGCATCTTCGACTCTTGTCATTGGGTAGACTTTGCAGTCAATGGCTTCTGGTACTCCCTTTTTGAATTCAATTGCGTGGTCGCAACTCCTCTTCGGTGGGAATCTTTTTGCTTCTTCTTCTCCAAATACCTTTGCGTATTGTTGGTATTCTTTTGGTATGTCGACCGCTTTCGTGTATTGTTTGGCGTCGATCGCGAGTTCAACCGCCGATCTTCGTCCATACACTTGCTCGTTTAGTTGGGTCGTTATTTGTATCTTGTTTTCTTGGTGAACATGCGTGATACTCGCACGTCATTGTCTTCCTCCTGGAGCAGTCTTGCCAGCACTGCTCTTCTGTCGTTCGGGTTGACCGATCGTAATACTATGGGGAGTTGTTTTTCGTCAATGGTAGCATGACGCCAGCTAAACCTTGGCTCGTAGTTCGCAAGCCATGGGTATCCCAATAGTAGGTCTTCTTTTCCTATGTCCGTAATGAGGAATCACATTTCCTTTTTTGCTCCTCCTGTTTCCACATTGAGCGTGAGGTAGTGTGTGATCTGCCCGCTTTATTAGTGGTATCGTCGATGTTGTAGATATTTTTTGGCTTATCTAATGCCCGTTGTCCCAATCCCATCCTTTTGACGAATTGCGGATGGATAAAGTTGTCGGTGGCTCCAGAGTCCACCAACGCTTTGATGTCGGCCTTATTGTAACTTGCGCGAATTGACACTGGTACTCGCATAGAACGGTAGCGCATAATATACACAGAGTTACAATTTATTGCCCTTACCCAGGCCGCCGGGTTCAGGCGCTTCCAAAATCCTGTCCCATCAATTGTTGTAGGACTAGGTCTTTGACTCCTCATCGTCTCCTGCTACTCCTCGTAGCCATTCCGCGCTTTCTCCTCCTTGGTTTGTGAGGCTTCTGTAGTCGCCTCCGTGGTACGTGCTTGGGTGTCGCGACGTCTACGAGGTTGTCTGCAGTCGCGACTGATGTGCCCCATCTTCTGGCAGTTGTAACACTGCGTTTGACTATGGTCCCGTCTGAACTGTCTTTGAATGAATCCCCCTCGTGGTGGGAACGGTGGTCTGTTGTTCCTAGGGTGATTTATAATTTCTTCGGCTCCTGCTAGCCGTCCTCGTACACGATCTGCTGATGTGTCCATTCTATCGTCATTGAGTGGGGCGAGCAACTTAGCTAGTGCCCTCCTGTCGTACGTCCTGGTTGAATGCGTCAAGGTTTCCCCTGACTGTTTGCATATGAATCCATTTCTGCTGCCTTTTCAGGCGGATTCCCTCCATTCTTCGTAGTTTCGGGGATCGTCGTGCTGGTACATGGTTTCGTACAGCGCTCTTGGTAGCCCCTTTTGTGAAGTATTTGAGCGTCTGCTCGGCGTTGATATTGTACCCTGCGTGTTATGCTGTAGCCTGACTTAGGCTCTACACGCGATGGCAACGAGATGTGACTCAGCAAAAGGTGTCAACACACGAAGGTGTGGACTAGATCCCAAGGACACCTGAAAGTGCCTTCCTAAGGGAACGTGAATGCACGTGGACTTCTTAGAGGATAGAAAGCCGACTAGATTCTGTAAGACACAAGAGAGTCAAGCTGCCGACCACAACAGTCGACAGCTACCTTATATCCTATCTTGACTGTACGCCTT